>BQNB010012811.1:6840-78432 GCA_026074375.1 Tanacetum coccineum | reverse complement strand
TTATATGAACATTATAAGGGTATGGAAACAGAATGTGAGCTTATGGAACCTGATTTGAGCTTATGGGTTCGAAAAGGGGTTGAAATGGGGACTTTTAGCTTTGTACGCCCAGAATAACAACTCCGGGGTTTCAAGGATTGGTTTCTTCACTTGTATTCTGATCTTGGGACTTCTTAGGACTTCTATTGATGTTCTTGATCAGACCTTGGACTCCATTGATGGTTAGAAAGAAAGATTGAAGGTGTGTTTGAAGTGAATGGGGTGTTAGGCTTTATATAGGGTGCGAATGGCTTAGGGACCAAGTTTAGCAACTTGATGGCCAAGTTGCATGGATTAGGGAGCAAGTTTGATGACTAAGGAGCTGCTAGGATGAGTCATGGAAGGTTTAGTAGGAGGTGGAAGAAGGTGGGAAGAGTTGGGGGTTCGGAAACCAAGGTGGCGACGAGATGAGGTGGTGGTTGTTTTATGGCCAAGGGTTTTTACTTGGCGACCAATATGGGTGATGGAGCTACTTGTGTAGATGTCATGGAGGTGCTAGGGTGAGGGTGTGATGATATCATGGTGGTTCTAGACGTTTTAGGGGTGTTTGGTTTGATTTATACATGGCTGTTTTTGGACAGCCAACATCAGTCTTGGTAAAATGGTTGTCATTTACAAACCGTAACTCCAATAAAGCTCAAACCAGTGATCATGGTTAGATATTTGAGTCCTCTAAAACTTTTAGTTTTACATATTTAGGGTTACTATACAAAAATTTAGAGATAATAGTCGTTTACTACAGGTGTGCAGAATCTACATACCTTTGCCATTTTGGCTATAACTAATTCATCCGACGTCGAATCAGGTTGAGTCAACCGGCAAAATGATCACAAGACATAGGGCTACAACTTAGTACTTTCACTTAATACCCAAAGCCTATTGATTTTTCCTAGATCCTATGTTTTGTCAACGGATCAGATTTCTAAAAATTATGAACTAGTTTAAGGGTGTAATGGGTTTGCTAGGGTTTTTGGGTTTTTCTTTGAGTTAAGGCTAGGTTTTAGGATAGATTAAGGTTTAGGATTAGTGTTAGGATTATGGTTTAGTGTTTAGGATTAGGGTTTATGGCTTAGTTTTAAGTTTTAGGGCTTAGTTTTGAGGTTAAAGTGAAACTAGGGTTTAGGGTTTCGTTTTAGGGTTTGGGGTTTTTAAAATGTGTATGAGAGCTTAGGAGTAGAGTAATTAGGGTTTACATGTTGTATATTGAGTGTAGTAGCTTGTACAAAAGTGGTGGTAAAGAAACTAGAATGAAAACGGAGGAAAAATGGCTATTTTGCATGTCATGCTTAATGACTTGTACATTGTGCTCTTAAGGACTTGTATATTGATTTGGAGGGAGTTTATATTTCAAATGTCATGTATTGATACTTGTACACATGCTTTGAATACTTGTACATTGATTTTATATGTATACATTACATATAATTAGGGTTTAGAGGTAAACGTTTAACGTTTAAAGCCTGTTTTGATATAACGTTGTAAATGGTACGTTAAATGGATAATGTACTTGGTAATAATGATGTTAAGATATAGACTTGACATATTAGGATGTTTATATGATATAAACATAGATATAGATGGCATAAGTAGGTTGTGTGAACTTGTTTAGTTTGCTATGCAAACAATGTTATATAATAGAATGTAATAAAGCGAAAAATTTCTCCGTACAAATGTGATCATAATAAAATAGGTTGATTTTGTTTTGATGAAAATTTCGGGTTGTTATAGTCCCCCATCCTTACAGAAATCTCGTCCCGAGATTTAGTTGAATGCCGATGTGATGTCAAGGAATGATTCAAACAAATTATGAATTGTAAGAGGGTCACTAGTGCATCAATCATGTTGGATACAAATCTGGAAATATTTGAACGAACAAATTACGACTAGAGACTTAATCGGAATCAGATGGGATGATAGTAGAGTGAGGGGACGAATACATGACTGTAACAACCCAATAGTAAATAACATAAGTTATTTATATAATAGTATAATAGTTATGTATTTTTACATACTATTCAGGAAAAGTAGTGGCATCTTCACAATTCAGGGAATGTAGTGGTACGGAGGACATTGATGGCAAAAGAAAAGTAGTTATAGTTAAGGTTTAATCCTTATTCTCTATAACCGTGAGCTCTGATACCACTCTGTAACACCCCCATTTTGGTAAATATAGCAGCGGAAGCTAATCTGGGGTATTACTTCATGAATCACAGACACAATCATAGAAAACGACTCAAAAGAGATGATTTTAAAAGATACGTTATCATTCATTTAAAATCAGAGTTTTACAAAGGCAGGTTCCAAAATCTAGAAACATAAAATGTGAATGATAACAAGTTTTAGCCATCTTCAAGTCCGTGTCACTCCGTGCCATGGTCTGCTTAGTTACCTGAGATAAACATGCTAAAAAGGGTCAACACAATGGTTGAGTGAAATTCATAGGTTTATGATTAATAGTTTAATACAAGTTATAGTGTAATAATTGCACGAGCACAATTATTATGGAAAACAATATTATCATGGAGAACAGTTGAATGCAAGTTATCATAATGGTAATAATTGCAACGAATACAATTATCATGGAAAAATGGTAACATTATTATTGCACCTAAGCTCATGACACCAATACGTTAACAGGGAAAATCACCGTAGTGACATTGGTTAGGGAGCTATGTCCCCATGGAAAAGGTAACTTGCCAAGGTTACCCATTAGGTCAAATATAGTGCGTTTGGCTACCCTATGAATGGGTATACAAACGGGAGTCGTCACCCCCAATAGATCTATTCATAATATTCGCGCTCACTCGTAAGCAATTAATGGTTCATGATATGGAAATAATGGCACTGGAAGCTACTTAGGCAATAATATATCTGGATAGCATACAGAAAACACTTGCATTCATGGTTTATACGGGTTTATAAAGTATTCAAAAGATTGAAATGTGAGGTTATGAACTCATTAAGTCTTTGAAAAGTAATCACATTGTTATAAGATAAACGAGTATGTAAAAGAGTTTGTAACAAGCATGTATCCCCCTCGCGGGTTTATAAAACATGTAAATAAGTAAAGGCGAGGTTATGAACTTCACCTGATAGGTAGTTGTAATAAATATTCCAAAATGAAAGCTGATGACCTTATCACAATCTTAACAGGGAAGGTTGATATAGCAAAATGATAGTAAACAGCCACGTCACGCAACCTGAGTAAATATGTCAAGTCTTAGGAAGATTGTACTCTAGAACTTTGGTTCTAAGAGTTTAATATTGTTATGAGTTTGATTGGAGATTTTGGAATTATTGTATCACCGTTCGGGCCATCATATTTCAGAAGTCATTCAGTAAACGTTTGAGGAGCTAGGGCACTTTAAATCGTAAACCCAACAACTCAGTCAGAACGTAATACCAAGATGAAACCCCTTAATATGAAGCTCCCTAGTATTGTGGTACGATATAGATTCGGGATAGGATTTTTAAAAGCACATCGATGATGAATTATATAATAGTTATAACATAATCGGTTTTTAAGCGTTTTGTTCAATAACTGGAAATGATAAGCACGTCAAGCGTTAATTAAAGTTATGTCTTATAAGGTTTTGAACACATTTTTATACTTTTTCAAAATGTTACATTTTAGACCTTTAAGAATGAAGAATGGCAAAATATACCCTTAGAGTTTCCACTTTTACGAGTTTGGTCCTTCTAGTTTAAAAGATGTACAAAGTAAACCTTGTACTTTGGAAAGTGACATAATAGACCCCTATAGTTATAACTTTATAAATATGGCAAAAATAGTCCTTGTATTTATAAGTTTTCAAAAAGTTACGATATATACCCCTATGCATGAAAAACGTATCGTTCTTAGTCCAAAATCCATAATAATGATATTTTTCAATATGAAAAGTAATTTTCAGGTTATAGCTTATTAATATAAGCTAAAATATGAAGGTTTAACATAACAAAAGTTTAAAATAACGATTTGTTAAGCTAGAAATCAAAACGGGTCGTTTTAGGGTTAAATAACGAAAACGCGTAGGTTTTTAATTAAATTCCTTCAAGACTTGATAAAGTTTTTATAATAACATTAGTTTAACTTAATAGAATAGATTATAAAAACATTTAACCATTATAACGATTTGATTTAAGAAAAACACAAAATTAGGGTTTCGGGTGCACGGTTTGGATCAAAAAGAGAAAACGCATGGTTTTTGAGTTTTAAAACTTTAACAAGAGTATATTTAGGATCATATAAACATTATAAGAGTGTAGGAGCAGGTATAAAGATCATAGAACCTGGGTTTGAGATTTAAAGATCAACAATAGAGGAAAACGGGTCTAAATGGGTAGAAACTCTTCGTACACCTAGGTTTTTCTTCTTCAGGGCTTCAAGGATTCAATCCTTCTCTTGATTATTATTCTTGAGACTTATTAGGAGCTTCTTGAGCAGAAATTTCTTACTATTATCGGTTATAGAAAGAAGAAGTGAGGGATGAATAAGAATGAGGGGTTTTGAGCTCTATTTATACTCGAATGGAACTTGGAGGCCAAGGAGTCTTAGTTCTCAAGGTTAGGACATATGTATCAGCTAGAGGGTGATGTGGGAAGGCTACATGATTATTTCCTAAGGCTATAAACTAGCTTGAAGTGGTGTTTGGGGTCTTGTGGTGTCGCGGGTAGCTTAGAGCCAAAGGAGAAGATGTGGAGCTTTTGTAACCAAGTTGTAAGCTAGATATTTAGGAGAGGTGCTTGTAATCTGGTTAGAGGTAAAGTAGGAGGGTCATGGAGGTGGGTGTTTGCTTGGTTACTTGAAAAAGTGGGTCAAAATAAGCCAAAGAGGGTCGTGGGTTCGAATTGGTCGAACTAGGGTTTTCTTGGTTATTTTTCAAGTGCATTTGATTAGTAGTGATAGTTTAAGGATCACAAGACTTATATTAAGAGTTTACAACATGTTTTGATTTGTGGTTCAAGTTCAAAATGGGTGAAAATGAGTAAACGGGTTATGGTTTGAAATTAGGGTTCAATTAGGGTTTCTTTGATTTAATTCGTGTATATTGTTGTAAAAATATGAAATGATGATAGATTATGATTTGTGATATTGTAATTTATGTACTTAAAACTTATTTGAGTAATGGTTTGGGTTTACAATGGATAAAAATCAAGAAACGGGTCATGGTGTAGTATTTTGATCAGGTTAGGGTTTCTAGGTTTCATTTCATGAAATATTATGAAATGAGGATGATTATGGAATGTAAATGAAGTGTATGACTTGCTTGTAACTTGTACTTGATGGATTGTATAAGGTTCTTAGGAAAACAGAGGTAAAACGGCTATTTTAGATATTGTGCATTAATGACTTGTACATTATGCTTTAAAGGATTTATACCTTATTTTAGAGGGAAAGTATAGTCAAATAAGATGTTATATAACTTGTACATGAGCTTTGATTACTTGTACATTCATCTTGAATGCTTACATTACCTAAACTTAGGGTTTAGACACAAACGGTAATGCTTTATGTTCATTTGATAATGTCGTTGTGGAAATTACATTAAATGGATAATGTATATGATAAAATGCATAATTGACTTATCATGTTATGATGTTTGCCTGACATATATGTAAATTGGTAGGCGTGTAAGCCCGTTAACTTTAGTTTGTTAGGTAAACAATGTTACACAGTAGGATGTAGTAAAGCGAAAAATTTACCCGTAAAAAGTGATATATTATATAATAAGTAGATATTACGTTGATGAAATACTGTAAAATTATAGGTAATTGATAAACTCGGTTGAATATCAAGTTTCATAACTTTTCACACGTTTTCGGTTTTATCAAAAAGTGTAAATAAGGATTTAGTGATTTTACTCTCGGAAATAAGCTTACAAAGTGTTAAAACATCACAAGTTCACGGTTTTATCGTGAATTGGGTTTTCGAAAAACAAATTCGACAATTACTAAACTCGGAACTCAAATTCGGTTCTATCGAATTTGCCGTTATAAGTGTTTTTAGATTATTAAGACATCATAAATTTTGGTTTTATCGAGATTATGGTTTTTGTTAATCCATATCATTAGGATTTTTCAAATCTCGGTTCTATCGAGTTTGTTTAAATTGATTTTTTGACTCAAACAAGATAATTGATTTTTGGGATTAAGTGTATTTTTGAGTTTAATACGTTTTAACTGTTACCGAGTTTGATAGTATTCTTTGTTCGAGTTTTAGTTCTGTCCGAGAATTGTACTGAGTTTCAGACTACTTGTTATCCGAGAACAGTGTTGACCGAATTTGAAAAATGTTACTGAGTTTGGAAATTTTCTCAGAAATATCACTCATATTCGTCTACAAAGATCCAATCTTTGAATCATAGGAAATATTGACATCCAAAACATATCAACAACGCTGATGTCAGTTCTGAGACTAGGCCTCCCATGCTTAAAAGGGGTAGTTATATACCATGGGCAAGTAGATTTAGACGATATATAATCGAAAGAGAGAAAACCAAAAGTAGCTTAACAAAGCACTTGATGAAGGTCCTTATCAGTTTCAAATGTTCATTCCTAATGATTCGACAGTATCAAAACTGTAGACTAAAGAGGATTTACAAGGTGATGCGTTATTGCACTATGATGCTGAAATTAAGGCCATGAATCTAATTCTACTTTCTATTCCAAATGACATTTACAACTCTGTGGATGCTTGCACTACAGCCAAGGCCATGTGGAAAAGAGTTGAACGTCTACTTATGAGGGGAACTATGTTACAAAAACAAAGTTGATAGAGAACTCGTTTTACAAACCGAATTTGATCAGTTTGTTGTAACCAGGGGAAATCACTGTTTCAGTGTCAATCGTTTTGCTTGTTAATGAACGATTTGAAAAGAAATGACATGCATTTTCCAATTGTTACAATTAACACAAAGTTTCTGAATAGCTTGCAACCGAAATGGTTGAAATATGTTACCTAAGTTTGTCTTGCTAAACGTTTGACAGTGGATACGTTTGATGATCTTTTTTATTATCTTCAGCAATTCGAGAAACTGGTTAATGTCTCAAGAGCAAAGAAGTTAGAAAAATCTCATGATCCTCTTGGCTCTCGTAGCACACACGGGTTCATCTTCCAGAAACACATCATCTTATTATGTGACACATCCTACGTCTGTGGTTGATTATGAAGATGAGTTACCAGAGGATGAGTTCTACCAATTCTGAAGATCCTCTGCATCTGCAAATGTTGATACTTGCTCAGCCATTACTCAAATTTTTCTACTCCAATAAATAAATCGTCTACACACTTCATCCAATACAGAAACCACAGCAATCATTCAGGTGACAAGGTGATATATTCAAAGCAGGAACTCTGGTAATGGTGGAAGAAATAATAGACGAGCTTAGGTTCAGGAGAAAATCGTAGAGGGATCAAATGCTCCAAATGAGACAGGAAATGTTCAAAGGACTCTTCGAACCTCGTCTTCAGGAAACACTTCAACTGTTCAATGCTACAACTGCAGTGGAAAATGACATTATGCTAGGAATTGTCCAAAGCCAAGAGTTCATGACTCAAAATACTTCATGGAACAAATTTTTGCTGGCAAACCAGGATGAAGCTGGTGTAATTCTTTACGATGGTCAAAACTGATTTTCTCTTTGCTTGATGTCTTCAAGGGATGGCAGAAATTGAAGAACCCAGTGCAAACATATGGACTTAATGGTCAGAATTCAACCAACTGTATATTTACTTCTGATGCTGGGCAAGCTATGATTTGCATTTATAAGTGAGGTACAATCCTCCATCAACAATGAAATGAAGAACAAATGTATCCAACTCATACTCAAAATTATTAACAGTACCTATTGGTGATGATCAAATTGATCGCGATTTTATATTGTTTCACCCAATAGGAATGTTAATAGTAGCAGTATTGAAAAAGTAAGATACACATGTTCCTATCTATACGCGTTAGAGCAATTAGATAGAAATGCATATCAGGAGCTAAAAAACAACAAATATTGCCAAAATGTTCAAAAAACAAAACACGACTTTGGACTAGTCAGCTTCGAGTTGTATAAGGAAAGGGTTCGGGTTTGGAAAAACATAAACGGGATATTAATTATCTCAGACGAATTTCGTGAGGCCGATAAACGAGCAAAAACATCTTTTGTAAAATGCCTAGTCTTAATTTATTCGTGATCGATATATCATTCGAGTTCTAGAAAAACAACGAGATAAATTAGATTTAGATGTCAAAGATTACAAACGGAAAAATGAGGAACTTCAAAAGACTCATTCAATTTTAAAAAGGCAAATGAGTGAAAATGAAGATAGATATCATGATTATATTTTAGATCTTGAGGCTAAACTGAAAAAGAATGTTGATCTAATTTTGAAACTTGGCAATTCCTTACAAGGAATGTTTATGCTTGGACCAAAGCCATTGTCTGTGTATGATCAGCAATTAAAACATGGTTTGGGGTATCCAAATCCTTATACACTCAAGCAAGCAATTTCTCAATGTTTAAAGTTATATCTTGCCTCTAGTTTAGGTAATTCAGAGATTTTTTTGAATATTAGAGATACTGAGGACACTCTTGATGATGCTTCCAAAAGTCAACAAAAAGTGTACAAAAAAATAAATGATCCAATTGCTGTTGCAAATAAACAGAATTTTTTGGACAATTGATTATGCACAAATAAATGCTCTCTATAAAGACTTTGTTCCTCAAAAAGAGCTTTCTGCTGAGCAAAAATATTTTTCATCTTCTTTTATTCCTTCCTTTTTTTTTTAATTTTTTTTTTTTTTATTTTTTTTTTGACAAGGAATTCAATGCAAACTCCTTCCATCCCGGCATCAATGCCGAGTGAGAAACCTTTGATCATTGAATTACATAAAATAAAAAATTGTTTTCAAAATTGTTTTGAACAATTTAATTTTTTCAAAACAACTGTAAAAGAGCAAGCATTTTTTATACATCACCTGAAGAAATACAACTCAATGATTTTTGTCAAGATCAACTCAAACCAATTGTAAACGAGTTGCAGTTCTATTTTGAATTCTTTAAGACACTATTTCAGAGGGATATAAAAGAGATAAAAGATGCTTTTGAGTCTATAGAAAGTGAACTTTGTGAACTAGAGAAGCAAACTGATTTTTTGAAAGATCGACTTTTGGAAGTATCACTCAAGCATGAAGTTGAATTAAGTGTGTTGTTAATTCATGAATGTGTAGACAATTCACTCCATGATGAAATTGAAGAACTTAAAAAGAAATCTATCGAGATTCAAGAGGGTTTGCAAGCGAGAATAAAAATTCTTGAAAAAGATGTTCAAAGATGTGAAAAGCAAAGTGTTGATTTTGAATTAAAGTTACAACATGAAAAAGAAAAACATAAATGGGATTCAAATTTGAAGAATAAAAACACAAATCCTCTTGATTATTCTTAGATTTCAAAAATGGAAAAACTTGAAGATGAGAACGTGTCTTTGGATTTTACGGTGCAATCTTTGAATAAAGAACATGACAATGTAAAATTAGAGTATCAACAGCTTTTCCATTTATCAATAGACACGGTCCCTCAAACCAAACGAAAAATGGAAGAATTAATTCGCTCTTGCCTCTGAGAGAAACATATGCATATGCGTGCTATCGGGTGAGAATCAGAATCTTTTGATTACCATATCTGAGTTAAAAACTTGACTGACAAATGTTGAAAAAGGTAAGTCTGTAAATACTAAGTTTGACAAGACAAATGGTTCTCAACCTCTTCTTTGTGTCACACCATTACACAGACATGTTATTCAAAAGAAAATGGATGTTTAGAAATCAGAAGAAAATCATGTCGTGTTAAAACCAGTCACTTTACAGACTTCACTTACCAAACAAAGAGGGATAAATTCAAACAAAAATGTCATAGCACCTGGAATGTACAAAGTTGTCACAACACATGAATCACAAATAAACGAGGCTAAGCATGATTTATCTTCTACAGGAATGAATGCTGCATCTAGTGTTAGAAGACCAATGAATAGAGATTCACATGTCAAGAATAGTGTCTTAGCTAACTCTAAGAAGCCAGCAAAGAAAGTAGCAGTTTACGTTAGGAAAAATAAGCAAACAGATATCGCATCTGAAAATGTTATCTCAAACAAAGAGAATGTAATTGATGTTGATGTTGCAAACGCTTCTAAAGCGAAAACTTTGTTATGTGTTTCTTGTATGCAAAATTTGCTTATTCCATGCCATGCTAACTGTTTTGCAAATTATAAATTGAATGCGCATTCGAATGTTCGTAGAAACTTATCCACTAAATCTAGAACACTTATGATACTACTTATGTAGTTCACAAGACTAGGTTTTCTAAGGAGTCGACACTATCTAAGTCTTTAGATACTACTTATGTAGTCTCCAAACCTAAGATTGATGTCGGAAGTACCTCAAAAGCTAACGATAAGGTTTCTAGTACAAAGAAAAGAAATTTACGAGATAAATCTTTAAGCACATACATGAAGAACAAGATTCGAACTAGTCAAATTTGGAAAAAATGGTTTGAATCAAAACCAAATGTTGTTTGGTCTCCTGTTAACACAAAACTGAATGGTCAGAATAGTCGTTCATCTGAAAAACAATCGGTCTTTGTTAATAAATAGGTAGTCAAATTGCCCACTTGTCCATGTGGTGTTTCTTCTTGTGTTACAGGTAGTACAGATCGTTCTGTGGATTGTTGATAGTGGCTGTTCAAAGCATATGACGGGTGATCAATCATTGCTAAATAATTTCATTGAAAAATTCATGTGCACCGTTCGCTTTGGAAATGATAATTTTGCAGCAATCACAGGCTATGGTGATTATATACAGGGTAATATCACTATTTGTCATGTATATTATGTTGAAGGTCTTGGACATAATCTCTTTGTTAGGTTCATAAAAAGTGTCGATTATGTGGTTTAGTTATATTTAGTTAATAGTTTTTATTTTGTTTAGAATAAAGTAGCTTGTAATAAGGTATATTATGCTAAAAGACAGAAATAGCATAATTACCAAAGATTAGGGACTAGAAGTGAAAAATAAAGGAAGGGAAGGCTCCTTCCTTCTCCTATAAATACCCCTATAATCATCATTAGAGGGTGATGCCTTGTAATAAACATTTTCCCTTTCCCTCCATTTTATAACATTTGAATTTTGAATAGTTTCCATCCTCTACTATTCTCTACAAGCTTCCACGGTTGATTATGTATGATTCAAGATAAACAAGACATATCAAGGGGTATCATACGCCATTGGAGAATATGAGTGATTTGATTTGTGAGCTTTTTACACGTCCTACAACCTCGATATGACATTCGGTGAATTCGGTTGAGATATTTGAGCTTTTGAGTTGTGTCTTGACAAGCGATTTCGAGAATTTGGGAGTCATCGAGTGTTATCGAGTTAAGGAAATTGCATTTTCAGTAGTATTTTAGCATTTTCAGAAGTGTTTCTGCATTCTCAGAAGTGGATTTTCTATTTTCGGATCATTTTTCTTATAGTTTTGATCGAAAAGTATTGTAATAGATATATACGAATTTTCGGTTCTATCAAAAATCGTATATTAGGAGGTTATTGATAAACTCGGATAAATATCGAGTTTTATATGTTTTCACATTTTCGGTTTTATCGAAAACTGTGAAATAAGGACTTAGTGATTTTACTCTCGGAAATAAGCTTCAAGAGTTAAAAACATCACAATATTCACGGTTTTATCGTGAATTGGGATTTTGAAAACAAATTCGTCAATTTTAAAAACTCGGAGTACAAATTCGGTTCTATCGAATTTGACGATTTTATGTGTTTTGGAGTATTCAGGGTCTCCGGTCATCAAAAAAAAAAATATTAAATAATATAAATAAAATTCGGTTTTATATCGAGTTTGTGGTGATTGATAATTTTAATCAAAGAATTTATCAAAAAACGCGGTTCTATCGAGTTTGAAATAATCGATTTTTGGTTTTTAATCGAGTTTGTGGTTCATAGCATTTCTGAGTTTAAAAGGTTTTAAGAGTACCGAGTTTGTTAGTAGTTTTTACAAGTTTAGTTCTGTCGTGTACCGAGTTTCAGATTACTTGTTATCCGAGAATAATGTTGTCCGAGTTTCACAATTGTTACCGAATTTGGAAATCTTCTCACAAATATCACTCATTTTCGTATACAAAGATCCAATCATTGAATCATAAGAAATGTCAACATCCAAAACATATCAACAATCCCTTGCTGATGCCGGTTCTAAGACTAGGCCTCCCATGCTTGAAAGGGGTAGCTATATACCGTGGGCAAGTAGATTTAGACGATACATAAAAGCGGGAAAACCGAGAGTGGCTTAACAAAGCGCTTGATGAAGGTCCTTATCAGTTTGAGATGTTCATTCCTAACAATTCCACAGTTCCGAAATTGCAAACTGCTAAGGATTTACAAGGAGATGCGTTATTGCATTATGATGTTGAGATGGAGCTCATGAATCGACTAAAGAGGATTTACAAGGTGATGCGTTATTGCACTATGATGCTGAAATTAAGGCCATGAATCTAATTCTACTTTCTATTCCAAATGACATTTACAACTCTGTGGATGCTTGCACTACAGCCAAGGCCATGTGGAAAAGAGTTGAACGTCTGATGAGGGGAACTATACAAAACAAAGTTGACAGACAAACTCGTTTTATGAACGACTTTGATTAGTTTGTTGCTGAACCAGGGGAAGCACTTGTTTCTGTCTACAACCGCTTTGCCCCGTTTATGAACAATTTAGAAAGAAATGACATGCATTTTCCAATTGTCACAGTTAACACAAAGGTCCTAAATAGCTTGCAACCAGAATGGTTGAAATATGTCACCCAAGTTCATCTTGCTAAACGTTTGACAGTGGATACGTTTGATGATCTCTTTGATTACCTTCAGCAATTCGAGAAACTGGTTAATGCATCAAGAGCAAAGAAGTTAGAAAAGTCTCATGATCATTTGGCTCTAGTAGCACACACGGGTTCATCTTCCAGAAACACATCATCTTATTATGTAACACATCCTACGTCTATGGTTGATTATGATGATGAGTACTAGTAGGATGATGTTTAAACCAGTTTTGAAGATCCCCTAGCCTCTGCAATGTTGTTACTTGCTCGAGCCATTACTTAAAATTTCTCTAATCCAACAAATAATCGTCTTCGCACTTCATCCAACACCAGAAACCATGCAATCATTCAAGGAGACAAGGTGAATATTCAAAGCAGGAACTCTAGTAATACTGGAAGAAATACTAGACGAGCTTATGTTCAAGAAGAAGTTGTTGAGGGATCTAATGCTCAAAATGAGACCAGAAATATTTAAAGGACTCTTTGAACTTCGTCTTCAGGAAATACTACAACTGTTCAATGCTACAACTGTAGTTGAAAAGGACATTATGCTAGGAATTTTCAAAAGCCAAGAGTTCCAGATTCGAAATACTTTATGGAACAAATGTTGCTGGTGAAACAGGATGAAGCTGGAGTAATTCTTACCGATGAGCAGAATGATTTTCTCTTTGCTGATGCTTCAAGGATGGAAGAAATTGAAGAACTCAATGCAAACATATGCTTAATGGCCAGAATTCAACCAGCTGATAACACTTCTGATGCTGGGCCAAGCTATGATTCTGCATTTATAAGTGAGGTACAATCTTCATCCAACACTGAAAATGAAGAACAAATGTATCCAACTCATACTAAAATTATTAACAGTACTATTGGTGATGATCAAATTGATAGCGATATTATATTTGATTCACCTAATGGGAATGTTAATAGTGGCAGTATTGAAAAAGATACACATGTTCCTGATCTATGTGCGTTAGAGCAATTAGCTAGAAATGCATATCAGGAAGCTGAAAAACAACAAATATTTGCTCAAAAAGTTCAAAAACAAAACACGACTTTGACTAGTCAGCTTGAGTTGTATAAGGAAAGGGTTCGGGTTTTGGAAAACATAAACGGGGATAATAATTATCTCAACGAATTTCTTGAGGCCGATAAACGAGCAAAACATTTTAGTCAACAAGCCCAGTCTCAATTTGTTCGTGATCGAGATATCATTCGAGATCTAGAAAAACAACGAGATAAATTAGATTTAGATGTCAAAGATTACAAACGGCAAAATGAGGAACTTTAAAAGACTCATTCAATTTTAAAAAGATAAATGAGTGAAAATGAGGATAAATATCATGACACTGTTCTATATCTTGAGGCTAAACTGAAAAAGAATGTTGATCTAATTTTGAAACTTGGCAATTCCTTACAAGGAATGTTTATGCTTGGACCATAGCCATTGTCTGTGTATGATCAGCAATTAAAACATGGTTTGGGGTACCCAAATCCTAATACACTCAAGCAAGCAATTTCTCAATGTCCAAAGTTATATCTTGCCTCTAGTTTAGGTAATTCAGAGATTTCTTTGAATGTTAGAGATACTGAGGACACTCTTGATGATGCTTCCAAAAGTCAACAAAAAGTGTACGAAAAAATAAACGATCCAATTGCTGTTGCAAAAAAACAGAATTGTTGGACACTTTATTATGCATAAATAAATGCTCTCTATAAAGACTTTGTTTCTCAAAAAGAACTTTCTGCTGAGCAAAAATATTTTCCATCTTCTTTTATTCCTTCTGACAAGAATTCAAATGCAACTCTTTCTATCCCGGCATCAATGCCGAGTGAGTCACCTTTGATCATTGAATTAGATAAAATAAAAAATTATTTTCAAAGGTTGTCTGAATTAATTCAAAAGAAATGTAAAAGAGCAAGCATTTTTTATACGTCACCTGAAGAAATATAACTCAATGATTTTTGTCAAGATCAACTCAAACCAATTGTAAATGAGTTGCAGTTCTACTTTGAATTCTTTAAGACACTATTTTAGAGGGATATAAAAGAGATGAAAGATGTTTTTGAGCCTACAGAAAGTGAACTTTGTAAACTAGAGAAGCAAAATAATTTTTTGAAAGATCAAAATTTGGAAGTATCTCTCAAGCATGAAGTTGAATTAAGTGTGTTGCTAAATCATGAATGTGCAAACAATTCACTCCATGCTGAAATTGAACAACTTAAAAAGAAATCCATCGAGATTCAAGAGGGTTTGCAAGCAAGAATAAAAATTCTTGAAAAAGATGTCCGAAGGTGTGAAAAGCAAAGTGCTGATTTTGAATTAAAGTTACAACATGAAAAAGAAAAACATAAATGGGATTCAAGTTTTAAGAATAAAAACACAAATTCTCTTGATTATTATTGGATTTTAAAAATGGAAAAACTTGAAGATGAGAACGTGTCTTTGGATTTTACGGTGCAATCTTTGATAAAAGAACGTGACAATGTCAAATTAGAATATCAAAAGCTTTTTAATTCAATAAAAAAGACACGGTCTCAAACTCAAACGGAAATGGACGAATTAATTGCTCATGTCTCTGAGAAAACATATGCATATGGTGCTATTCGTGCTGAGAATCAGAATCTGTTGTTTACCATATCTGAATTAAAAACTAGACTGACAAATGTTGAAAAAGGTAAGTCTGTAAATACTAAGTTTGACAAGACAAATGGTTCTCAACCTCTTCTTTATGTCACACCATTAAACAAACACGTTATTCAAAAGAAAATGGATGTTCAAAAATCAAAAGAAGACCATGTCGTGTCAAAACCAGTCACTTTACAAACTTCACCTGCCAAACAAAACCTGGAATGTACAAAGTTGCCACAACTCATGAATCACAAACAAACAAGGCTAAGCATAATTTATCTTCTACATGAATGAATGCTGCATCTAGTGTTAGAAGACCAATGAATAGAGATTCACATGTCAAGAATAGTGTCTTAGCTAACTCTAAGAAGCCAGCAAAGAAAGTAGCAGTTTACGTTAGGAAAAATAAGCAAACAGATATCGCATCTGAAAATGTTATCTCAAACAAAGAGAATGTAATTGATGTTGATGTTGCAAACGCTTCTAAAGCGAAAACTTTGTTATGTGTTTCTTGTATACAAAATGTGCTTATTCCATGCCATGATAATTGTTTTGCAAATTATAAATTAAATGTGCGTTCGAATGTTCGTAGACCCTTATCCACAAAATCTAGAACACCAAAATCTTATGATACTACTTATGTAGTTCGCAAGACTAGGTTTTCTAAGGAGTCGACACTATCTAAGTCTTTAGATACTACTTATGTAGTCTCCAAACCTAAGATTAATGTCGGAAGTACCTCAAAATCTAACGATAAGGTTTCTAGTACAAAGAAAATAAATGTACGAGATAAGTCTTTAAGCACATACATGAAGAACAAGATTCGAACTAGTCGAATCTGGCAAAAATGGTTTGAATCAAAACCAAATGTTGTTTGGTCTCCTGTTAAAACAAACCCAAATGGTCAGAATAGTCGTTCATCTGAAAAACAATCGGTCTCTGTTAAGAAATGGTAGTCAAATTGCCCACTTGTCCATGTGCTGTTTCCTCTTGTGTTGCAGGTAGTTCAGATTATTCTGTGGATTGTTGATAGTGGTTGTTCAAAGCATATGACGGGTGATCGATCACTGCTGAAAATTTTCATTGAGAAATTCATGGGCACCGTTCGCTTTGGAAATGATAATTTTGCAGCAATCATAGGCTATGGTGATTATATACAGGGAAATATCACAATTTGTCATGTATATTATGTTGAAGGCCTTGAACATAATCTCTTTAGCGTTGGACAGTTTTGTGATCGCGATTTAGAAGTGGCTTTTCGTTCTAATACATGTTATGTGCGTAATCTGGAAGGAGATGATTTGCTTACAGGCGATCGCGAATCAAATTTATATACTATCTCCATTTCTGACATGGCTTCTTCTTCACCCGTTTGTCTAATGTCTAAGGCAACTTCAACAATGTCATGGTTATGGCACCGCAGACTTTCACATCTTAATTTCGACACCATAAACGATCTTACCAGACTCGACTTGGTTAATGGTATTCCAAAGTTTAAATATGGAAAAGATCACACTTGTTCTTCTTGTGAAAGAGGAAAAACCAAGAAAGCTTCTCATCCACTCAAATTAGTTCCAAGTGATCACTCCAAATTGGAATTACTTCATATGGATTTATGCGGTCCAATGCGGGTAGCTTCAATCAATGGAAAGACGTATATTCTTGTGATCGTGGATGATTATTCTCGATATACATGGGTTTACTTTCCTCATTCAAAAGATGAAACTCCAGAGATTATAAAGAAATCCATTGCTCAAGCTCAACTGAATTATAAAGCCAAAATTTGCAAGATTTGTATAGACAATGGTACTGAATTCAAAAATGCAACTCTTAAAGCTCATTATGAAAAGTTAGGTATCATGCAACAATTTTCAACTGCTTGAACGCCTCAGCAAAAGAGAGTAGTTGAAAGACGTAATCGAACTCTTGTTGAAGCTGCTCATATGATGCTTATCTTTTCTCGATTACCTAAATTTCTTTGGGCTGAAGCAGTGGCTACCGCTTGTTTTACTCAAAATCAATCAATCATTCATACACGACATAACAAAACACCTTATGAGCTATTACGTGGCAGAAAGCCGAATGTTGAATATTTTCATGTGTTTGGTTCATTGTGTTATCCACCAAATGACCGAGATGATCTTGGAAAAATGAAACCAAAAGCAGACATTAGGGTCTTTAATGGTTATTCAGAAACATCAAGAGGGTTTTGAATCCATAACCGACGCACTAAAAAGATTATGGAAACCATACATGTCACATTTGACGAGCTCACAACTATGGCTTCTAAACACGATTGTTTAGAACCCGAGCTTCAATGATTCATAAATCATAATTCATCAGCAGAAACAATGAATACTCCATCAAAAGAAGATTTGGATAATTTGTTCGGTCTAATGTTTGAAGACTATTTTGAGAAGAAGTTTTTTGATACACCCATCAATTCCACTGCATAACCGACTCAATTTCATGAAGACTCACCTTCTACATCTTTAATCATTGTTGAAGAAAACGAGGTTCCTCCAATTGTAACTACATCTGATGAACAAACATCTCTAATCTCTTTAACTGAGGCTGATGAATTCAATCAAGAAGATTCTGCTGATTTTGATGGCAATTCACAGTTTGTTCCATATAATCCTCCAAGTCATGAGGAAATTGAGTCCTCAACAACGGCTCTAGAAGCATCAAATGTGCAGAATTTCCACCAAGTACAACCCTCAACTAATATTTGGACAAAAGATCATCCTCTAAACCAAGTTATTGGTGACCTATCCAAACCTGTCATGACTCACCAACGGCTAAACACAGATTCTGAGGTATGCATGTATGCATTAATCGTCAACACTATTGAACCAAAGAATATCAAAGAAGCTATGGCAGATCATAGTTGGATTAAGTCCATGCAAGATGAGTTGAATCAATTTGAGAGACTTCGAGTCTGGGAACTCGTTCCACGACCAGAAGGAAAGAATATTATTGCTCTCAAATGGCTATAGAAAAATAAGTGTGATGCTGAAAAGATTGTGGTTCGAAACAAAACTCGTCTTGTGGCAAAAGGATACAGGCAGGAAGAAGGCATTGATTTTGAAGAGTCATTTGCTCTTGTTGCTCGTCTTGAGGCTGTTCGGATGTTTGTTGCTTTTGCTGCTCATAAGAATATCACTATCTTTCAAATGGATGTTAAAACGGCTTTTCTCAATGGTCCTTTGAAAGAAGAAGTTTATGTCAGCCAACCTGAAGGGTTTATTGATCCAGAATTCCCAGATCACGTCTACAGGTTAAAAAAATCTCTATACGGTCTTAAGCAAGCACCTCGTGCATGGTATGACAAATTTTCTTCTTTTCTAATTGAACATGGTTTCACTAAAGGTATTATTGACCCGACTTTATTTACACGACGTCAAGGGGGAGACATATTACTTGTTCAAGTTTATGCTGATGACATTATTTTTGGATCAACAAATCCAGATTTTTCAAAACGTTTTGCAAACCTAATGAAAAATAATTTTGAAATGTCAATGATGGGTGAACTAAAGTTCTTTCTTAGACTTCAAGTTTATCAATCTCCCCGTGGCATATTCATAAGTCAGTCACAATACGCGATTGAATTGTTAAAGAAACATGGTCTGGATGAGTGTGTCTCCATAAGCACACCTATGGCAACTGAGATGTTGGATGCTGATTTACAAGGCACTCATACTGATCAAACGACTTATTGGCGCATGTTAGGAGGGCTTATGTATCTAACAGCCAATCGTCCAGACATTGCTTTTGCTACTTTTGTATTTGCTCGTTATCAAGCACGTCCTATGGTTAAACACCTCAAAGAGGTTAAAAAGATTTTTCGTTACCTAAGACAGTGCTATAACATGGGACTATGGTATCCGAAGGATTCTGGATTTGAACTAATTGCATATTCTGATGCGGACCATGCAGGATGTAAAGATGATTGTAAAAGCACATCAGGAGGATTGCAATTTCTAGGTGGAAAGCTCGTAAGTTGGAGTTCAAAGAAACAAGATTGTACTGCGATATCTACTGTTGAGGCTGAATATGTTTCCTTGTCTGCATGTTGTGCACAAGTCATTTGGATGCGTACACAACTACTAGACTATGGATACAAGTACAACCGGATTCCCATGTATTGTGATTCCAAGAGTGCCATTGCTATCTCATGCAACCCAGTCCAGCATTCTAAGACAAAACACATACACATCCGGTATCATTTTATTAAGGAACATGTTGAGAAGGGTACTGTGGAACTTTACTTTGTCGGGACAGAATACCAACTTGCGGATCTATTTACTAAAGCTCTTCTAAAAGAACGCTTTGAATATCTAGTTCATCGCATTGGTATGAGATGTATGACTCCAACACAGTTGGAAACTTGACAAAGTCATCTTCTTGAAAAGATCATACATCAAAAACATGTAAATACATTTTTTAAAAGTAAAAGAAAAAATTGAAAAATACAAAAATTCAAAAAGATTTTTTTTTATTATAAAAAAACACATAATTTAAAGATCACATGATTAGATTCATGATTCCAAGTTGTTATAAAAAGCTTTTAATTGAAAATACGGAATCATAATCTGAGGGGGAGTAATTGGATAATCTTCATTCATATACATCATTTCTTAAATAAAATAAAAACAGTGATCTCTCACAAAAACACAAATGTGGAAAATGTTGTATTTTCAAGGTGTTATTTTATATCAACCATCTTCATTAACGGACTAAGTGTTTAGCATGATTTCATTCCAAGGGGGAGTCTTTGTAAACATTGGTCAGCTTTTGAAAACTCATCATTACTCAAGGGGGAGTTTTTGAAAATTAGAAAACAAAATTCGGGACGTAAATATGTTAAATTTGAAAAAGAAACTACAGGGGCTGAAAGTAACATTTCTCAAAAGTGATATTCGGTTACTATAAAAGGGAACAAACATTTTCTTTTTCAATTTTTATTCACCGAGACCATTGGAATGTAAAACTAAAGGGACTGAAAGTGTAATTTTTGAATCTTTTTCAGTGGCTATAAATGGAAGAAACGTTTTTCATTTTCACTTTTCTTTTACCGAGTCAATTTATCGAGTTTGAGTGGAAAATCAACGAAAGTCTTTCGAGTTCATTACAACGATTACAACTACCTTTCTTACTCAAACGTAAGTGGATATGAGTTGTGGTTCATATAATACATGTGTTTGCATTATCGAGTTTAAACTCGGTAATATTTACGATTACCGAGTTTGTGTTTTATCGAGTTTATGCAACAAGATTGAAATCAAGGACGATAATAAACAATGTTTATGTAGAAATAAGTGATAAATAGCTTAGGAATGGTTAACTAGTCGCTGAAAATGAAATTCAGAAGTGTATGGTGTTGATCGAGTTTGATCATTATCGAGTTTGATTGTTTGTCTAACTGTTTGGAGTCTGAAAAATGATAATAGAACATAAAACGAATCGAGTTTGGTTTCTACATAAGTTAAAATGAATTATTGTTTATCTAGTTTGTGAAACTCAGTAATAGTAAAATAGTAAAATAGTCAAAATAAGAAGGGTCAAGAAGTCAAACTCGGTGGTGTCAAAAAGATAAAATTCAGTAAAAATGCGATTGTGGAAAAGTGAAGTTGTATTGAGAAAGAAATAATTTTCATGATTAATGCTTATGATGATTAATGTTTGAATGTCTGTGGAACAAAAAGATTAATTTCTCATGTGTGGTGAAAACATCAAATAATTTTTGAGAAAGAAATCAAGTTTCTATAAATTCTAAGTTGTAGGTCATATATATCTATTCGTAATTGTTTAAGTGGACTAAGTCATGGCCGGTTTTGGCCATTTTCTGCAATGAACAGAATGAGGAGTGAGTGACTTAGTGTCCATTCAATTATTGAATTAGATATGTTTGTCTTCATTGTTTAGGAATCATGACAAAAAGTGAAAGTGAAAAGTTTTTTATAAACTTGAATCTAAAATCCAAAACTTAATTGTTTAAGTGGACTAAGTCATGTCCGATTTCGGCCGTTTTCTGCAATGAACAGAATGAGGAGTGAGTGACTTAGTGTCTATTCAATTGTGGGTTTGTGATTATATGATTCTATGTTATCATTATAAAGAAAGTTTTTCTCAAAAGATTTCTGGAAAAAGTTCTCAAAATCTTTTATTGTGTTAAAATGATACTCTTTCAGAAAACAATTTTAAGAAGTTGAATGGTTTCTCTTTAATTTTTAGTAAAAGAGTCTTGATTATTCAATTGTGGGTTTGTGATTATATGATTCTATGTTATCATTATAAAGAAATTTTTTTCTCAAAAGATTTCTGGAAAAAGTTCTCAAAATCTGTTATTGTGTTAAAATGATACTCTTTCAGAAAACAATTTTAAGAAGTTGAATGGTTTCTCTTTAATTTTTAGTAAAAGAGTCTTGATTAAAATCAAAAGAGAAATCTTCATAATTCTTGAAAGAGTATCATGTCACAAAGAATTTCTGGTGAGAATATTCTAAAAACAGAAAGAGAGAGCTAAATCCATACGCGAAAAAGTAAATCAAAAGTGTGTTCGAAAAAGAATTGCCAGAACACACAAAAATGATAAATCAAAAGAATAACTCGAATAAAGCGTATGGCATATGCTAGAAAAAGCAAGAACGAGCACATAAGAAAGAAATTGATCAAAAATATGTTCAAAAAGAATTGCCAGAACATATAAAACAGACAGAGTGGAAAAAGACAAAAATGTCAAAAGAATTATTTGTTACCTAACATCTCCATTTTATTCATTCAGTAATCATCATGGCACAACAACATGCAGCTGATGTTCATCCAGACGAACTGTGTTCTCCGAACAAACGATATGATCATATGGATGCTAACAAGAAAGTTGATCTTGAACATGTGCAATGCCCACCGGAAAGCAAAATTCTGACGAACATCATCAAGAATCATCCATTACGATTCAGCATTGCAGCTTCTTACTCCGTACCATGGATTTATATGGCACAGTTCTGGCATACTTTGAAGGAAGACGGTTCAAAGTATAAGTTTAAGTTTATGCTGGACAAGAAAGAACTTTCTCTTACACTGGATGACTTCTGGACAATCTTTCATCTACCACACACAAATGACAACAATCATAATTCATTCGTGCCACAACCATCATTTTCTGACATGGTTCCATTCTATAAACAACAATTGGATTTTATAATGGAGCTGAAGACATGGTCAAGCTTTAAGACAACTGGTCTTTTGCAACCATGGCAAATGTTGTGCAAGATATTTTCCAAGTGCTTGACAACACGTGTCACAGGATGGGATCAACCGCCATTGCAGATAATGCAAATGATGTATTGTTTGCCAATAACATTCACGTGGATTATGCGGAGCTTCAATAGGAAGCACTTTACTATTCTCTTCATCATCCAACATCTTTGATTCTGTATCTAAGATTTACAAAGAGCATCGTTAGTCATTACATGACTATCTTTCCTGAAATCTCAAGACGTGCTCGAGACATGTATCACAATCTGCAAGATCATGACATAATAAAAATATCTTTAATTCAGGAAGACACAAAGATAAAGTTGGAATGCAAATTCCAGATTGGATGATCACTGAAGAGATGAAGCACACGGAGCATTACAGGATGTATGCAGAGGTGTTTGGGTTAGATGTTCCTCTGACTCAGTCACAACCGACTGAGTCTACCCAAGGAACGCATAGGACACCTAGCGCCCCTAGGTCACCTACCCCTAAAAAGGATACAACAGAGTCAAGTGCTCCAAAATGATCTACTGTGATTCGTTTTTGTCTTCCTGAAAGGAGATCTACACGTCTAACTCCACCAGCTCCAGTGCCAACTATTGATAAAGCAGATGAGATGATCTTACAAGATACATTACAAGTAAGTCTTGCTGAGCACAAAAGTCGAGAAGAGCAGGAAGCTAGAGAAAATGTGGAACTGGTCAACAAGCACTTGGCGTCTGAAGAGATTGAAAAGATGGTGGAAGGATCAGAGAATGTTATTGATGATAGTTTACACCCTAGGAATGATGAACCAAAGATTCCCGGCACTAGGTTAGAGCCCAGGAGTGATAAGGAAAGTCCGGAGGTGGAGATCACTAATGATGAAGAGGTGGAAATTACTAATGTTGTCATACCTGTCAATGTTAATGAAGAGGAGGATGAAATAACTGATGAAGTGTATGAATTAAAGCGAAGGGAGAAAGGGAAGATTATAGAGGAGTCTAGGAATACACAATTCCCTACTACACAATTGATCTCTGGACTCATACTAATCTCGTATCTTCGGATACTGAGAAACTCCAGGAATTGACGGTAACTGATACTCAAACAACATCATCATCAAGATCACCCAACACCAAATTGTCTAAAACAAATCGACTTCTATCATTATTCAAAGCCAAACCTGCTCGGTTCAAACGATACAAGAATTTCTTTCAGGAGTTACAGGGACGTTATACATATTTGTTTGGACATCTCAAAGAGAGATTTTTGTCAAGGAAGTCATTCGATACGCTTGCTGATCATCTCCAAGAAGTAATGGTCGAATCATTACCCACTATGGTAGATACGCATATTAAGGAGCAGGTTAAAAAGCAAGTTCCTGAGCAGGTTCGAGATCAAGTTCCAGTGTATGTTGCGGAAGGACTGATTCTGGAGAGACAAAAGACTAAAGAAGAGATGGAACGGATGATTGCTAAAGCTATTTTACAAGAGCGCGGGAATATACAAGCTGAAATTTCCTCACAAATTCAGAAAGCTATTGATAATCAGATCCCTTCTCAAGTTGATGCGTCAGTAAGAAGTTATATGTCTGGTCACATCCTTCATGTTCATCCAGCTCAATCACAAACACTCTCTGTTCCAGAACAACAATATCAACTGTATCTTTCCATGAAAAACGATCCTCAGTTGCAGCAACAAGATATAGCAATATGGCTTGCACTTCAGATGAAGTTTGAGAATCTTCAGGTACCACAAACTACATGTAGACCTTCTGCCGTTCGCCCAAGAGATCAGGACGATCCTCATGATGATGCTCATCCTGAGGGGGAGAATAGTGCAAAGCGGCAGAAGACATCTGAGTACGAAGCATATGTGTCTGGAGAGTCATCGTCTGGACAAGTCAATGAAGAGGAACGAGGTCCATCAACTTCAGGTAATCAAGAGCAAGTAGATGATTATGATTTTTGGACTGATTCTTATGCTTCAGATGATGATGAAATACCAATGAAGCAAGTGTCACAAGATATTATGGAAGAGGTATCACTGACTATTAATGAAGCAAAGTTAAAGAAAATGGCTGATGAGATGTTGAGACAAAGATGTACTTCAGGAGATGAGCATCAATATCATATTGATCAGATGAAGTATTTCTTGAAAATGTGGACATTGCTATGGGAAAGTTATAAAAGGAAATCATTGTCTCTCTTACATCCATGAAAGAACAACACCTCCTAGTTTCAAAGCTTGTCAAAGAGATCCTGAAGCTCCATTCACTATCTCTATTAATCACCCCGCCCCCCCCCCCCCCCCCTAGGTTTTCCCTTTGTTTTTTTTGTATATAAATAAGGGAAGTTCAGGGCCGAGAAAGATGTTGATTTGCACTTCACAGTTTCTGCAATTATTATTCAATGATGATGATTTATTGAAGATGAACTTCAGATGGGCGTGAATTAAGTGTGTTAAGAAATATTTAATCCTTATGCTCGATATGTGGTGAACATTGGAAGAATCCTCATGCAAAGATCTTCTACATAAAGAAACAAAAAGAGCCTGGAAAACCAAAGGAAGAGGTTTATTCAAATTCAAAGATCATTCAAGTCATTAAGACGTACTGAGAATTGGGTCATGAATACAAGTTTATCACATAGATAGTTACAAGAAGAGCTAATGAGTGCATTGTGTCGATTACCGAGCTTAATTACAAGAATCTCAATAAGATTGATATTGGAGGATATGTATTTGTGATTATGAATGGCAAGGTTTCTGACTATGCAGAAACAGAGTTGCTATGGTCTTTATTAGTATTCATCAGAAGTTTAGTGATATGGGAAAGAGTGCATGATTTTCAACTCTGAATTGAAAGTTATCAACAGAAAGTTAACCTCACTGCACCAGCAATATCTTTCCCAGGAGTTGAAAAGCACAAAATGTTCTCCGTCATCTATTAGCCCATGCATGGAATAATATACAAGAATAGCAAGAAAGAGAAAAGGGTGATGAGACATTTAGAGATTCATAATTTTTGTGATACAACGCTGAACAGAGTATTAGAAGGATTAAAGAGTTACAATAATGATGTTAAGTATGGCTATATACAATAGAGAACCTCATCAATGACTAAGTTTGAGTATCTAAAATTGTTTACAAGAAGGATTGAAGTGAGATTGAAGTTTCGTAATTCAAATGAGATGATGAAAGATGTATGTGAATGGAAGACCACTTGGACCTCGAAGAGAACGCCCAGAATAATCAACCCTTAGGGGGAGATTGTTAGGTTCATAAAAAGTGTTGATTATGTAGTTTAGTTATATTTAGTTAATAGACTTTATTTTGTTTAGAATAAAGTAGCTTGTAGTAAGGTATACTATGCTAAAAGAAAGAAATAGCATAATTACTAAAGAATAGGCACTAGAAGTGAAAAATAAAGGAAGAGAAGGCTCTTTCCTTCTCCTATAAATACCTCTCTAATCATCATTAGAGGGTGATGCCTTGTAATATATACATTATTCCCTTTCCTTCCCATTTGTTACAATTTGAAATTTGAATATTTGCCATCCTCTAACTATTCTCTCCAAGCTTTCCATGGTTGTTTATGATGCTTCAAGAGAATAACAAGACCTAACAAATTACCGTTTCAAACAGTAAGTGGGTATAATGTCCAGATGTTTTTTTTTTTTTTTTTAGGCTAGGGTTTAATAAGATCACCATTGCTTTAATCCCTAGATAGATTATAATTAAACTAAAAGGATGCTTTATACGGATACGTTAATTGTGACATGATTCAACGTGGCTAGGTCTTAGGATGGTGTCCCGCCTAAGTCTTAAGAATGATATGCCGCTTCAAGATAAGAAATCATTGCATTAAATAAACAAACCAGCATTTAATCAGATTTAATATGGCTAATACTATTTTTTATCATTTGGCTTGTACCGCTCTTTTATCTTCTGATTGTTTTCTTGCATGTTTATTGTGTTTAGAATTGATTATTGTCACCATAAAACCCGTGCCAGTCTCTCAGGATGAAAACCCCTCATTGCCATTAGAAACGTATATAACATAGGTTTAACAAGTAATTATAATTAACTTAATTAGAGTAATGAAAATATTGATAGAAAATAAGGTTAACAACCTCGCTCTTAGTGTTCGACACCCTACTTACCACGGAAACTCACACTGACAGTGTAACATTGCCCGTTAAGTGTTGTTTTAGTGATAAAGTAGTTAAAAATATAAATTTAAAATTGGTAATCAATAAATTGACCCTTACAACGACAGACATCACATCTTGAAAATGTGCTTGTTCAATAACACCTTAGGTTTGAAAAACAGTGAATTACATCAAACTATGTGTGCAAGTTGGTTAAGGCTCTCTATGGGCTGAAAACAAGTTCAAGAGCGGGTATGAAAACAATTCTAAATTTTCTTATTCAGCAAAAGTTTGTCAGAGGTACTATTGACAATACTATTTGTTAGGAATTAAAAAGTGTTAATTATTAACAATGAACTAGTCTTGTAATAAATAGTATATAGAAAATAGTATTTATGATGTAATAAGTAGGAAAAATAGAAGATTATAAGAATAAGTTTAAATACCCTTTCATAAGAGGTATTTAGTGTTGGTCATTTTGTAATCCTCTCCTCAACTTCCCTTCTCTTTTTCTTTTACTTAATGAAAATTGAAAATGTGTAAAAACCCTCTCTAACTTTCTCTTTTCTATTCTCTAACACTTTCGTATAATATCTAATGCAAATATGACATATAACAAGTGGTATCTATCACCAGGAGAGATTTAGTTTATGTTTTCGTGTATCAAATCGAGCTTAATTGTGTTAATTTTTGATCTAAGAGCTTTCGTAAGGATGAACGGTGTGAGTTTTGTATTGTTTTGGTGTTAGATTTACTATATGTCATGTTTTTGATCCTAAAAAGCTTTCATATTACTTTAGTATACGTTAAATTGTAGATTTAATAACTTTCATACAAAATTTATACGTTTAGATTTCATTTAGATCAAAAAATAGTTGTATTTGATCACTTTCGTAACGATGAAAACTAGTTTCGGTAACTGTTTTTGTACTTATACTACTTTTGTGACGTAGTTAACAAGTTTTGAAAACTGTTTTTAGTGTTTTGATAAGTTTTGTATCCTAGAAATTCCGGTTTCAGAAACTATTTTTAGGCGGGAAATCACTTTCGTAAACCAGTTTCAGCTTTCATATCATTGTTTGAGCTTTCGAAAACTGTCATACGTAAGTAGAATAGCTTTCGAAAACCAGTCATTAGCTTTCGGAGCATAGAACTTACTAAATTTGAAAAGATAACTTTAGATTTTATCATTTTAAACTGGAAAAAAAATCAGATTTATAAGTTTCTAATTAGTTTCATAGCAAGGAATTTACGAAAGATTTTGTGATTTTACGAAAGTCGTAACCATTTTTGTTTCGTATTCTGTGGAGCTTTCGTATATTGGAGCTTTCGATAACTGTTTTTGTTTTGTAAGACACTATCTGTATGGCACCAAATGTACTGTGTTCACTGCTCATAAAAGTCTTTAGCACATCCTTGATCAGAAAGAGTTGAACATGAGACAACGCCGTTGGTTAGAATTACTTGCAGATTACGATTGTGAAATTCGCTACCATCCTGGAAAGGCAAATGTTGTAGTAGATGCCTTAAGCCGGAAGGAACGAATCAAACCACTCTGAGTTAGATCATTAGTTATGACCATTCATCCAAACTTACCTTCGCAAATTCTTAAAGCTCAAACCGAAGCACTCAAAGAAGAAAACATCAAGGCTGAAAACTTACGAGGAATGGATAAAGAATTTGAAATATGTCCTATTGGAACTTGTTGTATTAAGAACCAAAGCTGGTTACCACTCTTTGGTAATCTGAGAGACTTGATATGCATGAGTCCCATAAATCAAAGTATTCTATTCACCCGGGTTCTGACAAGATGTATCAGGATTTTAAGAAACTCTATTGGTGGCCTAACATGAAGGCAATCATCGCTGAATATGTTGGCAAATGTTTAACATGTTCTAGAGTTAAAGCAGAATGTCAAAAGCCATCCGGCTTACTAGTACAACCGGAGATTCCTATGTGGAAGTGAGAGAGAATAACAATGGATTTCATCACAAAACTGCCCAAAACATCAAACAGACATGACACAATCTGGGCCATTGTCGATCGCCTTACCAAATCCACAAACTTCATCCCTACCCGAGAGACAGATAGTATGGAAACCCTTACAAGGTTATACATCAAAGAAATAGTCTCTCGGCATGGAGTGCCAATATTTATCATTTCAGATTGTGACAATCATTTCACATCCAGATTTTGTCAATCATTACAAAGTGCTTTGGGTACTCAATTAGACATGAGTACATCATATCATCCCAAAACCGATGGACAAAGTGAAAGGACCATCCAAACAATCGAAGACATGCTTCGAGCCTGTGTTATAGATTTTGGAAAAGGATGGGAAAGACACTTACCATTAGTAGACTTCTCATACAATAACAGTTACCATGCCAGTATTAAGGCAGCACCATTTGAGGCACTTTATGGTCGAAAGTGCAGATCACCTGTTTGTTGGGCCGAAGTTGGAGATGTTCAACTTACAGGACTAGAAATAATCCATGAAACCACTAAAAAGATGGTGTAAATTCGACAACGCTTGCAAGCTGCAAGAGATCGACAAAGAAGTTATGCCAATATAAGAAGGAAGCCTTTAGAATTTCAAGTTGAAGACCATGTTATGTTAAAAGTATCACCTCATAAAGGAATCATCCGATTTGGAAAATGAGGAAAGCTTAATCCCCGATACACTGGACCATTTAAGATTCTTAAGAGAGTCGGCCCAATGGCATACAAACTAAAGCTTCCTGAAGAACTCAGTCATGCCCATAGTACTTTCCACATTTCTAATCTAAAGAAATGCCTATCTGACGAATCCATTGTCATTCCAATGAAAGAGCTTCGGCTTGATGACAAACTCAACTTTGTGGAAGAACCAGTGGAGATCATGGATCGAGAAGTTAAACAACTGAAACAAAGTCGTATTCCTATAGTCAAAGTACGATGGAACTCTAAAAGAGGACCATAATTTACATGGGAACGCGAAGATCAAATTCGTGCCAAGTATCCACATCTGTTTTCAAACATCACTCCGGCATCTAACTAAATCTCGGGACGAGATTTCTTTTAAGGGAGGGAGACTATAACAACCCACAATTTTCATCAATGTAAATATCCATCTATTAAATTAGATGCAATGTAATATCTATCTTCTATAAATATATCACCTTTTTACATGGAAATTTTTTGCTTTATCTCATTATGCAACGTAACTTGCATCTCTAAAGTAAACGAGCTCACGCAACCTCTATCAATGCCATCTATATCTATGTTTATATCATGTAAACATCCTAATATGTCAAGTCTATATCCTAATATCATTTTACTAAGTACATTATCCATTTAACATACTTTTCAAAATGTTATTTCAAAAAAAGAAGCATTAAACGTAAATGTTTACATCAAAACCCTAATTATATGTAATGTATACATATAAAATGAATATGTAAGCCTTCAAATATATGTACAAGTGTACAATGCACCACATTTGAATCATATTTTCCCTCAAAGTCAATGTATAACTCATTTAAGATCAATGTACAAGTCAATAATGCCTAAAAACCTAATTAGGTTATTTAAGCTCCTAAACCATGTTTAAACTTTACACCACTTTAGCACAAGGTACAAGCACTTAATTCATGACTTCTAAACCCTAAACCTCATTCCAAAATCATTATAAAACCTAATTTAAAACCCTAAACCCTAAAAACAAAACCTTAAACCCTAATTTCACTTTCAACTAAAAACTAAACCCTAAACCTAAAACTAATCCCTAAACCTTAATCCTAAGCCCTAATCTCAATCCTAACACTAATCCTAAACCTTAATCTACCCTTAATCCTAACCCTAATCCATGTTTTAAAACCCTAAACCCTAACCTGAAAGAAAAACTAACCCAACACCATTTTCTTTCCATTTTGACCCATTTTTACTTCTAAGCTACCAACCTAGCACCTAAAGTACCTCTATGACTCACCAAGCAGCCACCCAAGTAGCTTACAAGCACCTCCATCACCTCCTTGTAAGCTACTTGCAAAAAAAACCTCCTTGTCACCCTTGTTCCTAGCCGTGACCTCCAACACCCCTACACCTTTCAAATCTAGTTTCCTAGCTCTCCATACTCATCATAGTAGCTACCATGAGTCATCTAAGTAGCCTTGATACTAAGCAAACTAGAAAACTTAGGCACAAAGGCTTCTTGACCCCTAAATAAGCCGAACTCCCCATTCCTTTTAATTCATCCCACACATCTCATCTCATACCCTTAAATGGAATTCTAATCCTTTCCAATAGCAAGCATAGAACTTCACGAAGAATCCCTAATCTCAGAATAGAAGCCAATAAGCAAGAAAAACAAAGCCTTGAAGTCGTTACTAGGCGTACGAACCTGAAAACCCCATTTCGACCCATTTTAGCTCAAGTAAGCCTAAGATCTTGTTCCATAAGCTTATATTATGTACAATAATGTTCATAATACTCTTAAGATCATATATGAACTCTTGTTTGAACATTTGAATCCTAAAACCCATGTGTTTTTGATAAAAACCCTAAGAATGACCCGTTTTGATTTTCTAGCTAACGAATCCTTTTTCTAAACTTTTGTTATGTTAGAACATCTTATTTTAGCTTATTCTAATAAGCTATAACCTGCAAATATCATTTGGAATCTTAAAATAAGCTTGCATGGCTTTTTGGACTTGTTTTGCAAATATTTCCATGCATAGGGGTATATATCGTAACTTTCTGAAATTTATAACTAAAGGGGCTGAAAATGTCATTATTCTAAAGTTATAACTATAAGGACCTATTTTGCCAAGTTTCAAAGTTAAAGGTTTAAATTATATATACTTTATATATAAAGGACTAAAGTTGTAAAAGTTTATAAACCAAGGGTATATATTGCCAATTTTGCAAACTTAAAAATATAAAATATAATATTTTTATATAAATTATAAAAATATATATTAATATTATAAAACTCGATTTTATTAAAACCCGACACATTTATCGTTATTAATCATAAATCGACGCATTATTTCGTTATATATTTAACATAATTTATCATCAACTAACTTTTGAAGAAACTTAAAATCTTATCGTATCACGTTACTAGGGAATTTCATATGAAGGGTTTCATTTGAGTTTTCGTTTTGACGAGTTTGCTGGGTTTACGATTTAAAGTGCCCTGGCTCCTCAAACGATACTACATGGCCTCTGGATTATGATAGCCCGAACAGCGATACAATATTTCCATAATTTAATAAATCAAAGATATACGTTAAACTTTATGAAGTTTTGAAACATAAACTATCACACTAAGACTTGACATATCACCCCAGGTTGCGTGACGAAGCCGTTACTTTCACTTGATATACTTTTGCCATCAATCAGATTTCCCTATACTGTTAAGGTGAGTTTATAGCCTCACTTTTAAATCTTCTATTTCATAAACTCGTAAGGGGGATACATGCTATAAACCATGAATACAAGTGTTTTCTAAATATATGCTATCCTGATATATTATTGCATCTATTGTCTAAGTCCCTTTATGCCAAAAGACCCCCACCATCATGGACCATTAATCACTTACGAGTGAACGCAAATATTGTGAATAGGCCTATTGGGATTGACGAATCCCGTTTGTGTTAGCCGGATAGGTAACCAAACTCACTATATTTGAAACTCATAGGTATATCGCAATTACCTACACGGGGGCCATTATCTTTATATATATCATTATTGATATATACACTAGTCAGTTTGAGTGCCATGAGCTTAGACACAATAATACTATTTTCTATCATAATTGTACTCATTGCAATTATTACACTTATGGGTATAAAACAACGTAACCCACTCTTATGGTGACTTGTATTCACACTATTTATTATAAACCTATTAATTTCACTCAACCTTTGTGTTGACATTTTTAGCTTGTTTATCTTAGGTAATTGAGCAACTTATGGAATGGAGTGGCACAGACTTGAAGATGGCTAAACTGTTATCATTTAAACTTTATGTTTTCATATAAATTTTGGGACCTTTGTTTGTAAAAACTCTGATGAAATAATGAATGATAACTTATCTTTTAAAAATGTCTTTTTCGAGTCGTTTTCTATGATTATGACTGTTGTACTATGAAATAATAGCCAAATTAGCTTCTGCTGCTATATGTCAAAAATGAGGGTGTTATACCTAACAAAATAAAAGAGAAAAAAAACCATAAATTAGTATGATGACAAATAACAGGGCTAGTATAAAATTTTAAAGTACCAATGTGCAAGAGGACCATGTAAAGCAAAACTGAAAGTGGTGTGTGAATATAGAGGGTAATAGAGAGAAACAAATACTCACAATTTAAAGACTGTAATTTTGGAAGAAAACAGTCTGCTAAGTCAATCGCATTGGCTATACCTGTAAGAAAGATGCAGTCTTAGGGATTTGTACAAAAGTAGAAGAAAATAAGTTCAAACAAACTCATGCCAAGTCATACCGATCAATATAATTTTCGAAAAGGGAAACGTTGTTAGCATAAATAAATCATGAAGCACCACTCGGTCCTTAGTAATTAAGTAATCCATTTCATCAGCAATCACAAACCTACCAATAACTCATGTATTAAAACCTTCATATGATAAAAAAACCTAAGATTACATATACTCAACATAAGATCCATTTTTGAATGTGGTATCACTAGTTTTAATGCAGTAAATACATAATACAGTCGATAGAAAGCAGCTAGATATTCAATCTGCTATTATGATCATTAGTCAAGTCTGTGAATAAGAGTTAATAGCTATGAATTCATCCTTTATATATATCATGGAATTCATTAAGTAATAAATCTTACATCATTTTTGTTTCAGCTAACTGTTGCTTTTGAGAATACAACTGCTGAAGCTGTCGTAAGGGTGCAGAACGACCACTGGATTTCTTGTTTGGTTGACTTTTTCCAAGTATCTGTCAAAGGCATTAAAGATTGAGCATAATGTTGATTACACTAGTCTATGGATATCAACATCAAAATCATTATATTTTCACCTTGTTGAAAATTTCGAAAAGTGGTTGTGAGAAAGAAAAGTACTGTTATAGACAAAATATCGGTAGCTCCCCCCGTCTGGTAAACAATTAATCATGTTCCATTTGATTTGTTTCAATGAATGTGAGCATAGAATACTAAAGAAGAAACAACAAAGCGCACATGCATAGACACACTGGAACAGTTCATACTAGGCAACTAGTGACATATAAGATGAATCCCAAACTTGAAGTCTTGTGAAACTATGATCTGATAAATCTACCATAGGTGCAAACTGAACGCCATTTCCTGATGCTTATTGACATAGAATCCCCTCCATCCCTACAGTTACGAATAAAAACGTATAAGAAATTAAGAATATTAGTTTGTATGTGATGATGTTTATCTTATACGAAACTAAAATATAATGACTATCAATCTTTTGTGTCTTTCTTGTTCATTATCGCAAGGAAAATGGTTTCATTTTGCCAAATTTACTTCACTTAAATTTGTAACAAACTGTTATTGAAGACTTGTAACGACTGATAGCATAGGGGGATTTGACATTCCATTTTGGATGTGACTATGAGTATTAGAATGATGATAACACGATAACCAAGCCATATGAAATAACACTACATGAGGTAGTGTTTGGATGCGCTTTTACGCGTATTCTCACTGAATTTTCATTACAGTAAAAAGGCGGTAAGCGATATAAACGAACAAAATACCTCTCAACTGATGTGTGTACTCTCTTGTGCAACATATTGTGTTGGAAAAGCTGTAACCTTCCTAAGTGTTGTAGAAACACAAGCGAGCATCCCATCTATCACACGGCAAAAACAAAAAGTAAAAAAAATAAGAATAAGAAAACTGATTAGTGACTCGCAAACACCAGATATCACCACAAACACAAATCTAATGACTCGCCAAATCATTTTTTAATAATCAAAACGTGAAAAAAATTATATATAAAATTTGTATTCATCACAATCCTGCTAATTAAACCATTAAATCTTCAATCTGTAGTAATTAAACCATTCTTCTTGTCGATTTAAAAAATTTAGGGTTTCGATGTTCCTTATTAAAATTGAATTTGGGGGGTTATTTTTTGATGGTGGTGAGGTATGGTGTGGGGGGGCGAGGGGGGGGGGGGGGCGAGGGGATATTATATTCGCCCTGTTGTGATATGGTGGTGAGGTGTATTGTGTCCCCCGTGTGTGTTGTGTCACAGGGGTCATAATGTTTATGTGTCGGGAGGTCGAGCGTGCTCTATCCCACCCCACCTTGACCCTAAATCCTCTCTATATTAATTCCTCTTGCCCAACCGGGGGTGGTTGGTGGTGATGCTATACCCTGAAAATGATCTGTGTTTTTTTATTTGTTCCGTTTCGTGTGTTATTGTTTATTTATAATCTGTGCTAATTTTGGAGGGGATATAACTAGTTGAAAATCCATTGCAATTATATCTATTAAAAGTACAAAGTAAATCAGGTAATCAAGACCAAAAAGGACCCAAAAAGAACCGTCTACTTAAGTACAGTTCGCCCATAAGAACATAAGGACAAGTTGCCCAAATTATACATTTTGTACTTTAATAATTAAATAAGGGACACATGGCGTGTTGTGGGGAGGTTGCCCCATCGCACAGTCGCCCCAGACTCTTTTGGCTTAAAGATGTTTTTTAGAGGAGAAGGTGATTAGCACCCTTAAACTCAGACTCTTTAGGGAATTTTCCCTATTATAAATCCTCCTTTTTATAATTGGTTTTTGATTATAAACCAAATATATCCCATTTCAGTTTTTTGTGTGCATAAATTGCTCCACCTAAATGCACAAATATAGGATATAAAATAAGGATAATTCCTTCAAGAAGAGAGAAGTAGCTGCAAATTCAGAATGAATTATCATATTATATTAATCCTCAAAAGAAATTTTATGAATTTATTATTTAATGGATAATCTAATAGCCATACAAACATTGGCTAAAAGAAAATTTTTAGCTACTCATGCTCTGATTGTAAGTTGTCCCTCAAGGATACTATTTTATTATGACATGCATCAAGCATGGTAGACAAATTGATTCCAAATAAAAATCCTTGATGAAAAATATGAAGCATGAAAATAAGATGGTTGTTCAAGATATAAAAGACCCCATGATAGTGTCATAAACAGACACTAGACATGAAGGTTCCAAAGAACCTCAGCTAACTACTGAGATCTCAATAAATTCTATCTTGTCTTGAATTATATGGAATCAGAAACAAAACGACGTCGATAAATTTGTCTACATATAATATATTGCATGCTATTATGCATGATGAGGATCATAAATCAATTAATATCCAAATGTGCGCTCAATGAAATGATTGGCCAACATAAAAATACATAGTATCTTGCAAATACTACAAGTATTTGAACATGAAGTTCATACATGTAAATATGTAAATTCTATTGGTTATACATTGGTTTTTGTGCAAAACCGACATAAGAGCTCTAAAGTTGTGCTTTAATACTTGAATTGTGAGATATATAGATTCACAAAAACAATAAGTTGATTGTTAAGAGACATATTGTCTCGAGGTGGATGTAAATATCTTATTGATATTTTATGAGATAAGCTATATAGAATTATTTAGTTTTCTCTAAAATAGGGTTTATTAGAGCTCTCATATTCTACGAAGGATACGTAATGCCACAAGCATGGCTCACAACTTCAACTTCTAGAAACAATTAATAAAGTTCTCAATAACTTTATTTGATCAAATTGAATGAATCTTTATATGGATCAAAATCATTTAGGACGCATATTATATAAATTGCTTTTGCACATGATTATAAGGAATGAGTGGTCCTCAAGTACTATAAATAAGTGCAATTGAGGTTTTGTTGACAATTTTGTAATTAATATGCATTATAGAGAGTTTATTTTTCTCTTTTAGTATTTGTACATGTATTGTATACTTTCCGACGAATGCATTTGATATTGGGTTGGAAGCTACACATATATTTTATCATTGTTGCAGGACTTATTCGTGACATCATCAATTTGGTGGACTTCATTGTAAAGTTGTTGCCAACAAAAGTATTTGAGCAACTCGTTCAGAAGATTAGCATTCGATGCTTGAAATATATATACATTAATTTTCTCATCTTGTTAGATTGTGTGATTTGATATCCTACAAATGCAAATCATGATGCTTGTATAACAAAATTCTTGCATGAAGTGAATTTAAATGATAAGATTCAATCTCATAAGACTTGAAACAGTAACAAACCCGTAGAACAGAAGATTCATACTCAGAAACTTGTAAGACATATCTTTACAGGACATAGATTTTCTCCTAATAAATCTTCCAATGGGTATGAGAAAACGTCTCTTAGATCTTGTCTTAGGTGGAAACCCACGGGTAGCATATTCAAAATTGTTGGTCTTAGGTGGATTCCTATAGGAAAGTTATTCAAAAAAAAACTTCTTACACGAGCTATGTTTACTGAGAAACCGGAATGTGTCCCGTTTGTGTGGTGTATATTTTTATGATTCAAGTTTTAAATTTATATTTTGCCGACTTAACCAAAAACAACACTTTAACGGGCAGTGTACCCAGTCGGTGGTAGATTCGTGGTAAGTAAGGTGTTAAACACTTGAATCGAGGTTAAATCTCTCTATTTATTAATATTTTGGTTATCTAATCTAAGTTAATTCTAACTAAGCACACCAACGCTAATCCCTATGTTATTCTAAGCCTAATTCTAACAGGTAAATGGGGGGGGGGGGTTAGCCTGAGAGACTGACACGGGTTTGATTGGTGACTACAATCAATTCAAGACACTTTAACCCACACAAGAAAATTAACAGAAGATAAAATAGCGGCCAAGCCTTATGATAGAAACTGTATTTTTAGCCGATCAATTAATCCGATTAAGAATTGGTTTGTTATTTCATTGATAATGATTACATAACTCGAAAAGGCATATCATTCTTAACCTTTAGACGACTTCATCCTAAATCGCAATACATATTAATTCTAACATAATTAAAGCATCCCAAAAGCGTCCTTAATTGCTGATTTATAATCTATCATAGGATTAAAGCAATGGTGATCTTGTTAAACCCTATCTCATAGAGACTTTACCCACTTACTGCTTAATGGCAATTTATACTCTAGTAGTCCACTTGTCCAACTATCCAATGGAATCGACGAACCATTATTTGTTTGGAATTATCGTAGATTCCCTACTAGTCAACAAGTTCAATAAAAACCAAAGGCAAGTTTCAGTTACTAGTTAAAGTCAGAAGCGCATCCTTAGCACGGTTATTTAGAAGGACAATATTTGTGAATCCTAATGATTCTAGATGTATTAATCACTATATGAAATCGAACTATCTCGGTAAATCCTAGAATTACTTGGTCCGTATCACTAGATCCAATTGAATGATAGGTCGCATACAAATGCACATAAACAAGTATAAATTGATAAACATAAACAAGCATACAACGATAAATTAAGAAATCAAGATATAAACAAAACAAAACATTTAGATCTTCATAATAACGGTTAATACCCGAAGGTATTAACCTTCAAACATCATAATTAATAAAAGAGTAATGGCTTAGCCAAGGTAAACTAACCGAGTTAACGAATGATACCAAAAACTGAACGATTACAAAAGTATAAGAAATTACACGTTGTCTTCTATGGATTGGAATGCGTTGCAAGACCTCTTCTGCTCTTTTTCTCCTCTAAAAATCAACTTTTGTGGTTTAGGTATCGAGAATATGATTTAGCACACTTAAAACTCGTTTTTGAGTTTTGTATTTATAGGGTCTGGAGTCGGTGTCGATATGGCGTATCCAAGGTATTGGATATGGCGTATTGGGGTTTCTTAGAGTAGGGACCACGTTTGATATCTTCCAGAATATTCACATACTATATCTCTAATACGGCGTATTGGTCTTCACTGGATACGGCGTATTAAACAAGTTTCCTTTGTGGTCTTTGGTGAGTGCAGGCACAGATACACCGTATATTCCTTGATGGATACGGCGTATTGGTTGTCAGAATAGTAATATTCAAAATATCTTCGTTTAAGCTCTAGAATGCTCGCCTATTGCTAATATTCACCAAGTACTCCATAATTACCGCAATTCTCAAATATAAACGATTAAGTAACCATTCTTTGCAATAATTATACAAAATGGGTTAATTACATGGGATAAATGATGCTATAAAATAGACGTTATTTGATGTCATCAAATATCCCCTCACTTGAATCCTACTTGTCCTCAAGTAGCCTTTAGAAGTTTATAAAAATGTATCCCTAAGGATATTTTCTGTTAAAGCATTTATTTGATATATTACAAGTACACAACCAAACACCTCACGAAATAGGAAGACAAAAACACTCAAATCACTCAACTAATCTATGTGGTAATATGTAACTAATTCACTCAATTGCTCGGTCATGACGAGTATTCTATCATAAGCTTGGCAAGGATACACATCTCCACCGCTAAAGCTAAGGAGTAAACAGTTTATAAAGGTAAATATAGGTTTGTATGTTAAGGCTTACAGTTGATTACTCTAACTAATCTTTATCGATACCAATATTCCAGGAGGGCGACAAAGACCACGCATACACACCCGTAACGACAGGATAGACACATGTGACTGTTCACTCCCACCTTGAATAAGCTAAAGAGTAGGACTAGTAGAGTAATATAGGGTATGAATCTTATAACTTTCACCAATAGTAATAAACCAACAAGACAGCTGAGACATGCATACATAGCCGTAACAACGGAATAAACATGCACGCTTGATCACATCCTCATTCACGTAAAACCCATGGTTAATGATTAGGAAAGAGAAGTAAATTGTTGTTAAATAAAAATTACGAAACAAATAGATTAAGTCTAAAATACGATTTGTTAGACACTTTTTCCTGACCGTTACCATGATAAAGACACAACTATTTACAACGTCTTGATCATAGATCAAAAACAACAACCTAAGTTGGCGTTCACATAACGGTCAACTTCCCAATCATCCCATACTTTACATACTTTAAAGGCAAGTGGCGATATCTTCCGCTTTATACAATACTCTACATCGTCGATTTGTATCAACGAATAATCGATCCTTCGTGTAATTCCTTCGGTAGTTGCGAAACGATTATCTTCAACTTTCCTTCTCATTTTTTGTTGCGATTTTCCTAATTTTTTCAATTTTTCGCTAACACTATACTACGAAACCCGGTGTAATTTCACCATCTTCACGATCATAATAATTCTGGTTAATTTATTCGATAATTCCTTCATTCTTCGAACGTACCATTAATTGCGTTGGTAGTAAAAATACATAAGTTTTGACTAATAATATACATTCCCATTTGCTATGTGCAAATTTCTTCCAGCCGTACCAAAATAGACACAAGACTCGGGAAATAAAAACTTTACACTTTAAGCAACTAGTAACTGTAAAATAAACTTAATCTAACAGGGTAGGCTAAGGTGTAAAGGTGTAACGAAACAAATTATTGGTGTAGTTCCTAAAGAATTAGCTCTACGGGTTGTTCTAGGGGTATCTTACTCTTAAAATGAGAGTAAACATAGGGTTTATACGGGGGTTAACTAACCGTTGGTATAAGTTTAATAAGCAACATGTAAAAGGCGATATAAGTGTAATCCCTAAAAAATTTACCAATTTAAACTAGTTACTCCCCATCTAAAATCCATAGTACTCATTAGTGCCGGTCTAGAGTTAAGTATATTACAAAGCCAAGGTTTTAAAGTGTAGGGATTAAAAATACTACACGATGATCTTGGAATTAACACACTAAGGATAGAGTTAATTTTTACTGCGGTTAAGCCAAATATTTAGTGTTGTTTATAATCTTAGTGAAAAATATGCTAACTAGTTAGTTACTATTAGTTACTATTGCCTAGAGTATATACCAACTGCTAGTGTAAACTTAATACTGTTAGTTACTACTGTATAATGTAACTTTAGTACCAGCTAGAGTAAAGTGTTAGGTACTATCTAGAGTAAAGTTAGTACTGCTAGTGAGGAATGAAGAAAAATATTCTAAGTAGTTACTACTGCTTGTACACAGTTAATGCTGCTGGTGTATAAGTTACTACTGCTAGATCAGAGTTAATGCTGCTGATACAAAGTTACAACTGCTGAAGGATTACAACTACTAATGGATAAAGATTGCTTATGTGATATGTATGAGATATTTTTGTAAAAGATACATATAAGTTATTTGTTTAGAAGATCATGATAACTTAGGAAAATATTGTAATCCCATTAGGACTCCTTGGTGTATAAAATGAGGTCCTAGAGCATAGAGATTGATATATCTTTCATATATCTTTCATTGTTTTGTCAATCTAGAAATCTTTTGTTTTTTGATATCAGTAATGCTTCAAAGTTTTTGTAAAACCCTAACCACGATTAAGAGTGGCATATTATTATTGAGCAGAAAGTTTGTTTAAACTTTTTGTTATTGATCTTATTCCCATTAAAGTTTCATGAAATTCTTTTTTAGTATCATTGACTAGATTTCCCTCACAGTCTTTAAATTTTATAATCAAGTAATCTTATCCATAGTTTGTGATAGAATTTATCAATGCATAACTATACCTTACACAAGCTAAGAATTTAAAAGAAATCTATTATATTTTTAGATCAACAATTGGTTATCCAGAGCTTGATAGAAAGCATTGAAAAAGAAGAAACATCACTACACACAAGATCTACCTTTTTAAGAAACAATGGATACTCAATCTACTCAAACCATCAAGCTACCTATACTCTAACCTGGTGAGTATGATCTATGGAAGATGAGGATAGAGCAGTACCTATAGTCCATTAATTACACTCTATGGGAGATCGTAGAAAATGGAATTCACCAAATAGTACCAAAACCATTGAACGGTAAGAGACTGTTATCCCTCCTACAAGTGTTGAAGAGAAGGTACAGAGAAGGGTGGAGTTGAAGGCAAGAAGCACTTTGTTGATAGCCTTACCTAATGAGCATCAATTAAAGTTTAACTCATACAAGGATGTTAAGACACTGATGCAGGCTATTGAGAACAGATTTGGAGGCAATACTGCTACAAAGAAAACTCAGAAAAATCTTCTAAAGCAGCAATATGAAAACTTTGCTGCATCCAGCACAGAAGTGATTGAGCAAACCTATGAAAGGCTCCAAAAGCTAATTAGTCAACTGGAGATGCATGGTGAAGTTATCCCTCAAGAAGAACATCAAATTAGAGTCCTTAAGGAAGTTTGTTCACAAGAATGGACTATGCATACTATTGTGTGGATGAACAAACCAAAGATTAAGACATTGAGTTTGGATGACCTCTTCAACAACCTGCATGCTTATGAATCAGAGGTCAAAGGGACATCTAGCTCAACCACAAACTCACGCAATGTAGCCTTTCTGTCCTCTAGCAGCACTAACAGTGCAACTAGAGCAGTTAATACTACTCAGGGTGTTAATACTGCTAGCACTTAGGGTGTTGCTGATAGCTCAACAACTGTTAAAAATTTGAGTGATGTTGTGATTTATTCCTTCTTTGCTAGCCAACCAAGTATTCCACAGCTTGATAATAAAGATCTACAACAAATCCATCTTGATGATCTAGAAGAGATGGACTTGAGGTGGAACATTGCTTTGTTGACTATAAGGGCAAGAAGATTCCTGAAGAATACTAGAACGAAGTTGGACATGCCCAACAAAGAAAGAATTAGGTTTGATAAGTCCAAGGTGGAGTGTTTCAACTTCCACAAGAGATGACACTTTGCAAGGGAGTGCAGGGCACCCAGGAATCAAGACAGCAGGAACAGGGAGCTTACCAGTAGTAATTTGCCAGTTGAGGCAACTACTTCAAATGGCCCATATGTCCCCTCAAGTGAGATTTGGCTTTGGGCATGATTGGAGTGACCAAGAGAAGAATGGCGCTAACACATTATGGCTCCTCATGGATTAATCATCACCAATTTACAAAGTTCATCTACAAACTCTGAGGTATCTATTCGACTCAATTGTTTTTCCCATCATATTTAGAATGTGTAAATAGATCTACAAGAACACAATTAAACAATTAGTTAAAGACGTTAAGAACAAGATAGGATGGAGTGCTGTCTCTTATAAAACTGTTTAGAATTGTAGAAGCTGAGACTATTTAGTCCTTTAAGAAAAATGATCTGTTATGAAGAAGATATAAAACGCATAAAACGAAGAAATCTATTTTAAAAGATTTAGATAGTACAGAGCCTTAAAGGAAGAAGAGTGGCTACAAAGAAAAGGATGAGGTTTCCAACTAAAGTAAAAAAATTGAAAATTCATCAAAAAAACCTAAGTAAACTTCTAGACAGTAAGATAATGGATAAGTGTAAAACAGAATTATGGTATAATGATGTCCTACCTCCCTATATTGGGAATTTTGTGCCACCAAAACCTGATTTAGTTTATCCTAGTCTCGATGATTTTGTTGATGTAATGATATGTTTAGAGTCTGTAATTAAAAAGCCACAGTTGAGACTATGAACATAGAGAATGCTAGGAAAGAAAATAGAGCCCTAATTATTAAGGATTTGGTGTCTGAAAGTGAGGAAGAAGTTGTACCTAAGATTAAAACAGTTGAAATGTTTAATAAACCTAGTTTTGCTAAGATAAACTTTGTTAAGTTTACTGAGCAAGTAAAATCCCATAGGAACACATCAGTTGATAAAAATAGGCAAAACACACCTAGTCCTAGAGGAAACAAGAGAAACTGGAACCAACAGATGTCTCAAAGATTAGGAAGTGATTTTGAGATGATCAATAAAGCTTGTCATGTGTGTGGTAGTTTTGATCATTTAAAGAATAATTGCAATAACTGGTATAATAATGGAAGATTTGCAAAACCAGTTTGGACCAATGTTCAAAGGGTGAACAAACAGAATTTCTCTAAATTAACTCACCTCAGTCCAAAAAGGAACATGGTTCCTAGAACAGTCTTAACTAGGTCTGGCCTAATTTCACTTAATACTTCTAGACCAATTAATACTGTTCAACCAAGAACAACAATGAATAATGTAGGACCTATGAAAAATGTTATTCATAATGCATATTCAACTACTAGAAGGCCTTTTAGCAAAATAACAGCAGCTAATAACATGAATTTCACTAAAAAGGTTAATACTGTTAAGAGAACAAGGGTTAATACTGCTAGGCCAAAAGCAGTTCTTAGTGCTGATTAAGGAAACAAGGGAAATGCTGTTAAGGCCTCAGCATGCTGGGTTTGAAGAAAAAAGCATAAAGTTTTATACCATGTCTCTAGAAATAATGGTGCATCAATGTCGTTTAAAAGATTTGACTATATTGTTGCACAAGGCAGATCCAAGTCAGTAATGGCTTGGGTCCCCAAAAGAAACTAATTTTTCTACCATTATGTGCAGGGCAATCCACAACAAGAGTTAGAGGATAAAGGAGTGATTGACAGTGGATGTTCTAGGCACATGACAGGAAACAGATCCTATCTTACAGATTATGAAGAATTTCAAAGAGGATTTGTTGCCGTTGGAGGTAATTCCAAAGGAGGAAAAATTACTTGGAAAGGTAAAAAAAGAAGTGGTAAATTAGATTTTAAAGATGTGTATTTTGTAAAGAAACTAAAGTTTAACCTCTTCAGTGTCTCATAAATGTATGACAAGAAGAATAGTGTTCTTTTTACTGATACTGCATGTGTTGTTCTGTCTCCAAACTTTAAGTTAACGGATGAAAGTCATGTTTTGCTTAAAGTTCCTAAAAAGGATAAACATTAATAGTGGTTTTATTTTAAAGAATGTTTTTTCCTTAAAAAGGAGGTCTGCTTGTTCCTCCTTTGCAAAAGCACACCAGATGGAAATAAAAATCTTTGGCAATAGGAGGCTTGGGGACATGTCAAATTTTCAATACTATAAATTAAACTGGTTTTAAGGGCAAACCTTGTAAGAGGTTATTTACCTTCAAAACTTTTTTGAAATTTTAATCAAACCTGTGTTGACTTGGTCCAGAAAGGGAAAGCTATACAGAGCTTCTTGTAAGACCAAAATAGTCAGTTCAATCACCAACCATTACAAATGTTGCACATGGATTTGTTTGGCCTAATTTGTAAAGAGTTTAATGAAAAAAGGAATGTAATGCCCTAGTTTGTCACAGATGATTTTTAAGTAGGGTTTAGTTTGGGTTTTCCTTTTTTAGCCACTAGGATGAAAACTAGTGAAATCCTTAAAACATTTTATAACAGGCATATAAAATCTTAAAAGAAATAGGGTGAAATTTATTAGATGTGACAAAGGGAACTGAATTCAAGAATAGTGTCCATACTTCAGTTTTCTTTGAAATGAAGGGTAATTAAAAGGTAATTAGTGTTGCTAGACTCCACAACAAATGAAGTAGCAAAAGTAAAATAGGACACTAATAGAGGTTGCTAGGACTATGCAAAAATTAGAGTAGTCAATGTACATACAAAATAATGGTGTTAATCGGGATTTGTCGAAGCTATTGATTCTTTCCTTTGACAAACACTTTGCTACTTTTCAAAGTTATTAGTCGGAGGGGGTCAAGAGTCTTAGTTTTCGTAAATGCTTACTTCATAGCATTGCGTGAGGACACGGCAATGTCGTAGTATGGGGGATTTTGGTATGTGCTTAAATACACATACCTTTTTCCATTAAAAACGGACTTAAATGACCAAAAACAGACAAAAACTGCCAAAGATATGTTTGTTTTACATTTGTGTTGTGCAGGAAAAGGATATCACACTAAAAGACTGAAAACAGAGCTAAAATGACAGAACCAGGCACAGAATGGAAAAGAGTGGAAAAGCAAAGCCAAATCAAAGGCCAAAGACCAGAAAAGTCAAAGTTAAAAGTCAACTCAACAAATTAACAGTCAAACCGAAGCTGTAATTGAAGAATACTATTAGATGCAATCTCAACCCATCTGATGGGCCGGGAAAGCCCAATAGTATATTAATGAAGACTGTGAAGACCAAATGGGCTCTCAATCAATGACAACAGCCCATTTGTGTGCAATTGACAAAGACTATGAAGACTTTGAAAGCCCAATCCTAGCCCTTGTACAGCCAATCTCAGCCATTGTACACACAAAACCCACCTGAACCTTATTGGGCCCAGATACACCCAGTTGGGCCCAATACATAACCCAAGCCCAATGTAAGCCCAATACTTTCTTTTTATAAAACATAGGGACTAAAAATGTAAATTTTAAAACATGTTTTATAAAAGAAAATGAAATAGTAAAGATAGGGACTAAATTTGTAATTGTACAAAATTGTTTTCCCTTTAAAATGGTAAGGGCTGAAACTGCCATTATTTAAAACCTTCCCTATCTTTGTTTTAATAAAACACAAGGGCTGTTTGTGACTATTCTTAAACTTGTTTATAACTGAAAACAAAAGAAACAAAAGAATGAAATAAGATGAAACCCGAGTTTCAATAAACACAAGGACTGTTGTGACTACTCTCATCGTTTATACATTCCTCAAAAGAACAAAAAAGTGACAAGTGAGTAAAATTTGGTCTTTTTGGCAAAATGAAAGTTTTAAAAAACATGTACACCAATACCGGCTCCTTCCTCCAACCTATCCGCCAACTCCCTAGAACCCCCCACCATCACGAGTTAACCTTCCCCTCTTTACCCAAACCTTCCTTTACCCAGATAAACCCTTTCCCACACCCCACTAACCTTTAATTTGGTCCAGGTTGGCAATCCCACTATTCCCGAGCTCCATCAATGGCTGAAATTGGTCATTAAGAAGCACAAACCCAAATCAAAGGGCTAGGATTGGTTAGAGGCTTCACCTCTCACAACTAACACAACAAGAAGAAGAAAGAAGACTTGGGACTTCTATAAATTCAAGAAAACACAAGCCGAACAAACACACTAGTTTTTAATTAGCTTTTCTTATTTAATTTTTACTTAACTTGTAATTTAAGTTTGCAGCTTACTTTTTTAATGTAATGTTACTATTTTTAAACAAATTAATGCAAGTTCGAAGTTAATCTTGAGTTTCTTGATTTTCAAATTTTATTTATCTTATAACTCAATTCTTAATCCTTAAAAATTGTGTTTACTTGCCTCTTTGTAATCTTTCTACAGCTAAGGTTAACTTACATCGTTTTTTTCTTGTTAATTCAAGTTTAAAAGAATTTTTGGTTTACTTAAAGGGGTGTTTGGTTTAAGCTTGAAAACGGGTCATATGGGGTTTTGCATGGGTCAAGTGCACTCAGCCACTTTTGGCTGAGTGTGTAGGTTTAATTAATCCATTAAAAACACCACCTTTAGTTTGGAAATAAGTTTTTGAGTCCCCTTTTGGTTTCTGTCAAAATCTGAAAAAGCCACCTTGAGCTTAAGTGCTCAAGCTGCATAAGCAGCTTAAATACCTTGTTTAAGTACTCTTTGGTATTGTTTCTACCCATAAACCCAAGCCCTTGTTGCTGTCCCTTGGGTTTGACCAAGTTTAAGTCAATTTTGGCTTTGCAATTTTTTAAGAACCCTCAATTTCAAACCCAATTATCAGCATGTTTTTATAAGTTTTAAAAGCTCATCTTTTGGAAATAAGCTCTTCCCTATGGCTTTTTAATCTGTTTTCATTTTTTATATCATTTAAAGCTCATTTGAGCTTATTAAGATAAGCTCAACAAGCCCTTAAGGCTGTGTTTGTTTCTCCCCTGGTGCTGAAACCAGTATTCAGCACCCTTTATCTAGCTTATTTTGCATTAGACTCCTAGAACTTTTTGCTTTTTAGTGTAGCCTATAAGTAGTCCTTTAAGCCCCCAAAAGTTCATAGCTTATCTCCCCTTTTAGCTTAACTTATTCTAGGCTTAAAGTAGCACTTTTTCTATTTTCTTAGTAAAACTGTCATTATAGCTTATTCTTAGTGCAGCTTATTTTAGGGCTTATTAGACTTCCTTAGCTTATAATTAGGACTCCCCTATCCCTATTTATCTGTCCCCCATAGTTTAGCTTATTTTGTTAGCTTAATCCCAAAAAGCCAAGTAAATTAAGCTCATAAGCTTATTTAGTTTCTGTCAGTCCAAAAAGCTAAGTTTCTAGCTTATTTAGTTCAATTCAGCTTATATGCCTTTTATGAAAAATGCTCCCCTCAAGCCCTTTTACAACTTTGATTCTTTGGCTTTTTGATAATAAGCACTTTGGACTTGCCTTGTAGTCGGGGTCCATCTCAGGGACCATTTGTGTAATTTCTACCTTTTTGGTTAACTTAGTTAGTCCCTAGTGTTAACTGTGCTGTTACCTCGTTAGTCCTTTTGTCCTTTCACTGTTAGTCCCTTAGGTTAACATTAGTTAGTTTATTTAATTTAATTAATTTAAATTAGGTTTAGATTTAATTAGTTTAATTACTTTTAATTAAAACAGTAACTTTTAGGGCTTTTTATATTTTTAGATTCCTCAACTTTTTCTTTATTTAATTTGATTTTTTCAGATTTTTTGTAGTTATATTTTCTGTCTTTTTATATTTAATTAGTTTTAAATAGTTTTTAATCTTAGAAAATTCATAAAAAATACAAAAATTAACAAAAAAATATTTTTCTTTTTTATAAAATTTTCTTTAATCGGTTAGTTTATATTAAAAATATAAAAACTTGTGTAGGGTAATTTTTGCTTAAAATTCAGTTCCGGGCCCGTTTACGAGCCCGGATTTTTCGTTTCTTACCGTTTTGTTCGTTTTCGAACTCCGTTTTTGAAAATTTTATCCTCTATTTTCTTTTAAGTTAGAATATTTTTGATTTATTAAAAATTTTAAAATTAATTTTAGGACTTTATTTTATAATATTTAGTTTTAGGCTTGCGATTTAATTTCCGTAGTCTTATTGCATGTTTAATTTAGTTATTAGTATTATTATTTTAGATTAAGTATTTAGCTAATGACGTTCCCCGTAGATTTCATAGGATTTTCTTGCCTTTATTTATGCTCCGTAGTTTGGAATTGATCCGTTATAACTATTTTTGTTCCGTTGTTTATTTTAAGGATTCCCATTTCCCACTGCTTGTTTCCCGTAGAATAATTTTAGTTTTCTTTAATTAATTTTAGTTTATCTAGTTAAAAATCAAAATCATCTGTTTCTCAATTCAAATCATCAAGTCATTCGTATCGATTTACCATTCCAGCCTCGTTGGGGATTTACGACCCGGGAAAGCTCTATACTACTTCTCGGTATCATTGACTCTGCTTTTAGACCATCCTTACTATATATTTGATATTTTATTATATTATATGTATTTTAAGGTATAGTCTGAGCGGATCAAACACTACTTGAGTAACACACGATAAGGCATACAAAAGCAAGAAAGCATATAGGGCCGCAAAGCAAAGACCTAAACACTAACAGGGAAAAAAAGGAGGCGAACCACGTAAGGTATACACGGGCCAAAACATGCGAAAGACAAAGGGAGCAGAGGCGCAAAAACGTAGAAAAAGCAAACATAGCACAACAAGGCAAGAACTAACAAGGCAAACAAAAAGCCAACCAAAACCAGCAAAGGAAGTAGGGCAAAGAAAGCTAAAAAAGACCTAAGAGAGCAACAAAGAAGGAAAAATCATAAAGCATAGGAAACACAACCTATAGCACAGGCCAACGCAAACATGACACACGAAGAACTACAACGCACCTAGGCAAGCAAAGGGGAAACAAAACCAAGAACCTCTAAACTTACCATCTAACCCCTAACCTAATTCTATCCCTCCACTCAAACCTATCTAAAACTAAGCCGGTAAAAAGGAGCCAAACAGAAAAGAACCAAAAGACACAAAGCAAGAAAGGAAGACAGAACGAGAACCAACCAAAATGGCATCAAACCAATAAAAAGGAAAAACGAGACAAAAGGGCAAAAAGGCAAACCACGCAATGCAACAAGAGAACTAAACATGCATAAAGCACATATAGCAGAGGATGCAAAACGAGTGAGCAAACAAAACACCAAGGCAAGAATCTATAAAAAGGCACCCAAGAACGAGGAAAGCACAAACAAAGAGGCACACAACCTAGAGCAGAGAAAAAAGGGAACACGCAGAAATAACTCAATGTCTACCACCTACCCACCTAATCTACTTCTAGCTCTCCACTCGTTCCTATCAAAGGTTATGTCCTAGGACAAGAGAAGCTCCTTCATGTCATGCTTGCCTCTATCCTCCCGCTCAAGTTTTGGTCTACCCATTCTCCTTAAGTCGTCGACAACCAAAGCTTCGATTCTCCTAACCGGCGCTGACTGTGGTCTTCTCCTGACATGTCTGAACCATCTCAACCGTCCTTCCCTCATCTTGTTGATGATAGTCTCGACTTCAAGCTCCGCTCTATAGGCTCCATTGGGGATCATGTCCAACACTGTTTTACCACAAGTCCACCTTAGCATTCTTAATTCCGCCACTTCTACCCTGTTGGCAAGGGATTTCGTAATAGGCCAACACCCTGACACATACAAAATGGCCGGTCTAATCGCAACTCTACAAAAATTTCCTTTCAAATTAAGAGAAACGTTTATATCACACAGGACTCATGTGGCCGCCCTCCACTTCATCCATGCTGCTTTTATACGGTAGGATACGTCTTCGTCAATCCTCCTGGATTTGTGCATCATCGATCCAAGGTATTGAAACGACTCTTTAGGTTATAGGATCCTGTCTCCGATACGAATATCCACTTTGTCGTTGTGGGATGTCTCAACTTTACCAAAGTCACATCTTAGGTATTCCGTCTTCTCTCGGCTAACCCATAGGCCGTTGACTTCTAGAGCTTCTCTCCAGTTCTCAAGTCTGATGTTTAAACCTTTCGCTGATTCTGAAGCAAGCACAATATCGTCAGATAAAATCAACCACCATGGGATGTTCTCATGAATTTCTCACGATAGCTCATCAAGGATCAAAGAAAATAGGTACGCGCTAATTGTCGATCCATGGTATAGCCCTACCTTCACGGGGAAAGACTTCGTGTTTTCGATTGAGGTTCGTACACGAGTCTTCACACCATTATACATATCCCTAATAACCTTAATGTATCTCCTAGGTGTTCCTTTGTCGACAAGGGTCCTCCAAATCAACTCTCGTGGTACATTATCATACGCATTTTCTAGATCTAGGAAAGCCATATGCAGGTCTCTTTGTCTCACCCTATACTTCTCCATAAGACTTCTAATAAGGTGTATTGCCTCGACTGAAGATCGTCCGGGTATAAAACCAAACTGGTTCTCAAACACTGTAGTCACTCTTCGCATCCTTCTCCCGATCACTCTCTCCCATAGCTTCATTGTGTGACTAAGAAGCTTGATACCCTTATCGTCGCTGCAAACTTGCGCATCACCTTTGTTTTTTAAGATAGGGATGACGTCACTGAGTATATGGTCCGGTCATATGGCCTTATTTCTCCCCATCTTATGTAAGGCAGTCCTCACTTCTTCCTCGTTGATCCTCGAGAAGCAGTTGAATTGGGGCATTATGCTAGGTTCCGCAACTTCTTCGCGTCCCTCTGGTTCTCTCGCGTTGAAAGGAGAAGAAAAGTATTCTCCCCGTCTTTTCTTAATCTATTCTTTGTCCGTAACGGTTTGACCTCCTTCATCTTTTAGAAAACATATGTCCTCTAGATCCTGATGTGTTGTAGTGTAGGGTTGTTTTTTATATGATTCAAGTTTTAAATTTATATTTTGCCGACTCAACCAAAAACAACACTTTAACGGGCAATGTACCCGATCGGTAGTAGTTTCGTGGTAAGTAGGGTGTCGATCACTGAGAGCGAGGTTAAATCTATCAATTTAATTAATATATTGGTTATCTAATCTATGTTATTTCTATTCTAATCCTATGTTAAACCTATGTCAGCCTAAATCCTAATTCTAATGGAAAAGGGGGGGTTTTCAGCCTGAGAGACTGGCACGGTTTGGTTGGTGACTATAATCAATTCAAGAAACTGTTACCCACGCAAGCTAATTAACAAAAGATAAAAGAGCGGTCGAACCTTATATAAGAAAACTGCATTAACCATTATTAATCCGATTAGAACATTGGTTTGTTTATTAAGTGCAATGATTTCTTCTCTCGAGGTGGATATCATTCTTAAGACTTAGGCGTTACATCATCCTAAGACCTAGACACGTTAATTATGTCACAATTAAAGCATCCGCATAAAGCATCCTTATTTGCTGATTATAATCTATCTTAGGGATTAAAGCAATGGTGATCTTGTTAAACCCTAGATCATAGAAACTTTACCCACTTACCGCTTAATGGAAATCTATACACTAGTAGTCCACTTGTCCAACTATCCAATGGAATCAGAACGTTATTTGTTGAATTATCTAGGTCATCTGCTAGTCAACACGATCAATAAACCATTGGCAATATCCAATTAACTAGTTAAGCCCGAAGCGTATCCTAGACACAGACTTAGTAGGACAATATTTGTGTAACTATTATTCTTGGGGTATAAATTACTATATGAAGAGCTATCCCGGACTCTAGATCCGCTTGGTCCACTTAGCTAGATCCAGTTGAATGACAGGTCGCATACAAAAGCGCGTAAAACAATATAATTGTAAACATAACAAGGAATTCAACGTTAAATCAAGAAATCGATATAAAAAAATACCAAAAATTTAGATCTTCATAATAATGCTAATTACCCGAAGGTATACCTTAACCGTCATAATTATTACATGAGTAATAATTATAGCCAAGGTAAATAACCGAGTTAAACGATGATACAAAAAACTGAACGATACTAAAGTATATGGATTACACGATGTCTCCTATGAATTGGAATACGTTGCTCTACCTCTTCTGCTTTTTTCTCCATTGAAAATTGACTTTTATGGTTTAGGTATCGAGAATATGATTTAGCACACTTAAAACTCGTTTTTGAGTTTTCTATTTATAATGTCTGGAAGTCGGTTCAATACGGCGTATCCAATGGGTTGGATACGGCGTATTAGGGATTTCTTGGAGTAGGGACCACGTTTGATATCTTCCAGAATATTATATTATTCCATATCTTGAAAAGGCGTATTGAGTCCTCTGGATACGGCGTATTGATCTTTAATATTCTGTGGTCTTTGGTGAGTGCAGGCAAGGATACGCCGTATCTTCTTGATGGATACGATATATTGGTCTTCAAAATAGTAATCTTCAATATATCTTCATTTAAAGCTCCTGGAATGCGCGACTTTTGCTATGTTTCACTAATTACTCCATAATTACTGCAATTATTAATATTAAACGATTTAGTACATTCTTTGCAATAACTATACAAAATGGGTTAATATCATGGGATAAACGATGCTATAAAATAGACGTTATTTGATGTCATCAAATATCCCCCCACTTGAATCCTACTTGTCCTCAAGTAGCCTTTAGAAGTTTACAAAAATGTATCTCTAAGGATATTTTTTGTTAAAGCATTTATTCGATCTATTACAAGTACACAACCAAACACCTCACGAAATAGGAAGATGGAAACACTCAAATCACTCAACTAATCTATGTGGTAACATGTAACTGATTCGCTCAATTGCTCGGTCATGACGAGTATTCTATCATAAGCTTGGAAAGGATACACATCTCCACCACTAAAGCCAAGGAGTAACAAGTTTATAAAGGTAAATATGGGTTTTTGTATGGAAAGGCGTACGGTTGATCATTATACAATCTTTCACCAGAAGTACCACTCCAACAAGGCAGCTGAAGCACACATACACATCAGGAACGCCGGGATAGACATGTGTGTTCGACCACATCCCCATTCGAATTTAACCAACGGTTAGGATGAAGAATGATATAGGGTAGGAACCTTCTAACTTTAACCAAAAGTCGTAAACCAACAAGGTACAAGACATGCATACACACCGGACGCCCTGGGATGACCATGTATGTTCGTATGAAATCCCTCATTTCGGTAAAACCCAGTGGGCTAATCATTAGGTGAGAGGGAAGTAAATTGTTGTTAATAAAATCAAGAAACATATAGATAACGATAAGAAAAAGTTGACTTGCACTTATTTCCCTGACCGTTATTATGACAAAGACACAACTATTTACAACGTCTTGATCGTAGATCAAAAAGAACAACCTAAGTTAGCGTTCCATAACCCGTAAACTTCCCCAATCATCCAAACAATTTACATTTACTCTACCAGGTAAGTGGCGTTATCTTCCACTTTGTATAATATTCTACCTCGTTGATTTTTGTAGAACGTATCAACGAATAATCGTTCCTGGTTATAATTCTTCGATAATGCTCTTTCGCGAAACGATTATCTTCAAACTTTCTTTCTCTCTCTTTTTTTTCTTGCAATTTTTCTCTTTTTTTTCATAACTAAACTTCAGATCTTGGTGTAGTTTCACCATTTTCACGATCATAATAATTCCGGATAATTCCTTCGGTAATTTCTTTGTTCTTCGGATTCACCATTAATTGTGACTGTAGTAAAATCACATGAGCTTTGACTACTAATATACATTCCCATTTGCAATGTGCAAATTTCCAACCGCACCAAAGATAGAAAATGACACAAGACTCGGGAAATACAAACTTTACACTTTAAGCAACTAGCAACTGTAAATTAAACTTATTCTAACAGGGTAGGTTAAGGTGTAAGGGTGTAACGAAACAAATAATTGGTGTAAATTCCTAAAGGATTGGCTCCACAGGTTGTTCTAGTGGATCATCACTCTAAAGATGAGAGTGGAAGGGTTTAAACTAGAGGTTAACTAACCGGTATAGTTAGTTAATAAACAACATGTATAGGCAATTTGGTTGTAATCCTAAGATTTACCATATTGTTAAACATGTTATCTATTAAATCCATAATAATCTTTTTGTGGTCTCGATACATGTTTTACAAAGCCAAGTTCTAAAGTCTACAACATCACCGGCACACTCATGTTTTATGGAATTTGGGTAAACATTTAGAAACGGAAAGGTTAAATCCTCACAATATCTATCAAGGGTTATTATGTGCGGGTTATGTAACATATAATTTCACAAAAGTATGCTTGAATTTTTTTAAATTTGAGCATAATTTAAGCCTTTTATTGTGAAAATTTAGGACAAGTAAACATTCTAATTCCATCCCTCCAATTGAATTATACAACGTCCTCATTGTATATGTAAAACATTAAATACGGGAATTTAAAAAGAATTAGAATGAGAAACTCCCCTGATATTTGCTCGGTAGATTCTCCAAGTTGCGTTTATGAGCAAGATCGTGTGTTGAACAACCGTCTTGAGGTTTCAAGACTCCAACACTTCAAGATTTCCAGATTTGTAAATTCTCCACCAATATTCGTCGATATTTCCTTCACGAGGTCCTGTGTAAAATATAGGAAAAACAGGTGCATTCCTATCTTGGTATCTACGGTTAATTTAAACTAAACTAAAACAAACTAAATACGGGTCAGACTGTGGATACGGCGTATCAAGTAGATGAATACGACGTATTCGCAGAACTGACAATAATGTTTTTAAAGTGCATGAAAAATAAAGACTGATAACGTCCAGACATTCAATACGCCGTATGGTATGGGGCGGATACGCCGTATTGAAGTCTGGGAAGACAGACTCGATAACAAAATTAAATAACATTTCGGGTTGTCTCCCGGGAAGCACTTTTGTTTATAGCAAAGTCTTTAAGTTAGACTTTTCTTCAGCTCCTCTTTTCTTCACGTTGCTCTAGTCATCCAATTCAACCACTTCTTTCTCTTCCACATTATTGTATCCATCGTGATACTTTTTCAACCTATGTCCATTAACTTTAAAACTGACTCCATTTTTATCGATAATTTCTATGGTTCCATATGGATGCACAGTTTTTACTACACACGGGCCGTACCATTTTGACTTAAGCTTTCCCGGATGCATCTTAAATCTAGAGTTAAATATTAACACCTTATCTCCTTCTTTGAAATTTTTATCTCCTCGAAGCCTAGAGTCATGCCATTTCTTAGTTCGTTCTTTGTAGATCCGGGTGTTTTCATATGCTTCATCTCTTAACTTCATCAATTCATTAAGTTCCATGAAACGGTTTTTTGCAGCAGCTGTGAGATCCATATTACATTGTTTTAATGGCCAATATGCCTTATGTTCGATCTCCATAGGTAGATGACAAGCTTTTCCGTAAACCAATCTGAAAGGCGTGCATCTATTGGGCGTTTTGTAAGCAGTTCTGAATGCCCATAATGCGTCGTCAAGCTTTTCAAACCAATTCTTTGGGTTATACCCAACCGATATTTCTAGATATCGTTTTAAGCTCTATTGGTCACTTTAGTCTGTTTTTTTCCGTTTTTTGGGTTTGAGGATGATATGCAGTAGATAATTTATGAGTCACTCCATATTTCTGCAAGGCTTTTTCTAATTAAGAGTTGCAAAAATGCGTTCCTCGATCACTGATCAAAGCTTTAGGAACTCTGAATCTTGCAAACAGCCTTCTTAAAAATCTAATTACAACGTGAGCATCATTTGTAGGAAGGGATTAAGCTTCCACTCATTTTGAGACGTAATCTACTGTTACTAATATATATTTATTCCCTTTCAAGTTCAGAAAGGGTCCTATAAAATCTAGTCCCCATATATCAAATATGTCACATACTTGAATGTTGTTTTGAGGCATCTCACTTCTTGATGATATGTTTCCTGATCTCTGACATGCATCCTGATCTCTGACATGCATCACACTCCCCCCCACCACCCCCCCCGTCATCACATAATCCTTAGAATCCTTAAAAATGCTAGGCCAATAGAATCTAGATTCGTAGACTTTCCTTCCAGTAATTGATGCACTATAATGTCCCCTAGTTGGTCCGGAACGACAATGTGCCAAGATTTCAAAGATTTCGTTCCCAGCAACACATCTTCTCATTACATTGTCCGAACATAGCTTGAATGCATACGGTTCGTCCTAAAAATAGTACTTAACTTGAGAAAAAAATCTTCTTCTTTTTTCAGGCGTCCAATTCGGAGGTATGATCTTTTCAACGATATAGTTAATATAATCAGCATACCATGGTTCATCGTTATTGAGCTCTGCCTTCAATATCATAAGATGCTCGTCTGGAAATTCATCAATTATTTCCTCTTCTGCGAAGGTTCCCAAATCTGGGTTCTCAAGTCTTGACAGATGATCTGCAGCTAAATTTTCTGCCCCTTTTTAATCCTTAATCTCGATGTCAAATCCTTAGAGAAGTAGAACCCACCTAATAAGTCTTGGTTTCACGTCTTCTTTGCTGAACAAATACTTCAAAGCAGAATGTTCAGTGTAAACCACAGTTTTTGATAAGACGAGATATTGACGAAACTTATCAAAAGAGAAAACAACTTCCAGAAGTTCTTTTTCGGTTGTGGTATAATGTTCTTGGGCATTATTCAAAGTTTTGATTGCATAATAAATTGGCTTGAATTTTCCATCAATTCGTTGCCCTAAAAGAGCTCCAACAGCGAAATCACTAGCGTCACACATTAATTCAAATGGCTCGTTCCAATCGGGAGATATGATGATAGGTGTGGTAGTTAGTTTTTCTTTCAAAATGTTGAACGCTTTTTTGCAATCATCAGAAAAATTAAACTTCGCGTCTTTCATCAAAAGTTGGGTCATTGGTTTAGAGATCCTTGAGAAGTCTTTTATGAACCTTCGGTAAAATCCAGCATGCCCCAGAAAACTTCTCACTCCTTTTACATTAGTCGGGTATGGTAATTTAGCTATCATATCGATTTTGGCTCTATCAACTTTGATTCCAGCTCCAAAAATTTTGTGTCCTAAAACTATCCCTTCTTTTACCATAAAATGGCATTTTCCCCAGTTTAGCACAAGGTTGGTTTCTTCACATCTAGCAAGCTTTCTATCTAAGTTAGCTAAACAACAATCAAAAGAGTTACCAAACACCGAGAAGTCGTCCATGAAAACTTCCATAAAGTCTTCCACCATGTCGTGGAAGATTGCTGTCAAGCATCTTTGAAAAGTGGCAGGAGCATTACATAATCCAAACGGCATTCGTCGGTAAGCGAAAGTCCCATAAGGACAGGTGAAGGTGGTCTTCTCTTGATCCTCCGGAGCGATTGGTATTTGGAAGAATCCTGAAAATCCATCAAGAAAACAGTAGTATTCATTCCCACATAAACGTTCTAACATTTAGTCAATGAAAGGAAGGGAAAATGGTCTTTTTGAGTTGCATCATTAAGTTTACGGTAATCAATGCACACCCTCCATCTAGTAACTGTTCGAGAAGGGATTAATTTATTATTATCATTCAAAACTACAGCCATCCCTCCCTTTTTGGCACAACGTGAATAGGGCTAACCCATGAACTGTCTGAAATTGGATAAATTAGCCCGGAATCAAGTAGTTTCACAATTTCGTTTTTTCACAACATCTTGGACTTTCGGATTTAGACGCCTTTGGGGTTGGATGACTGGTTTGTAATCACCCTCCATTAAAATCTTGTGCGTACATTATGACGGACTGATTCCCTTGATGTCCGACATTTTCTAAGCAATTGCCCCTTTTCTTCTCTCCAATACTTGCAGAAGTGATGTTTTCTCATTTTCGGACAATTCTGATGAGATAATGGTATGTGCTTAATTACACATACCTTTTACCTATAAAAACGAGCCTAAATGACCAAAAAAAGACATAAAATGCCAAATATATGTTTGTTTTGCTTTATATACTGTGCAGGTAATGGATATCAACAAAAAGAACAAAAACGAAGCCAAAACCGACAAAACCGAGCACGAGAATGGAAAGAGCGTGAAAAGTCATAATCAAAGTCAAAAATTCAAAGTGAAAGATCGAAGTCGAAGACGTGTTTATCTAAATGGGCCAACCCGCACCCATTTAATGGGCCGGTCTAGCCCATTAAGCCCATATCTATAAACCTTATATGATAAAAAAAGCCCTAATCCAAAAACCACTAACCCGACCCAAATTATAAGCCCAAACCCACTAACTATCACCCGTTATACCATAACCTAAAACCCTTTACACCGTTAAGTCCTTAGGGGTCTATCATATATAGTCCTAACCTTTTTGCACCATTAGTCCCTACACCCTTAACCCCGTTACCCTTATCCTAACCCCGTTAACCCAAATCATATCAGAACCTTTTCTCGCCATTTTTACTATTCACCCGTCCCTTTCCTTTGCCCTGCACCACGACAAAGCACAAAACCCAACCGAAACCCCACCCCCAACAAGGAGACAAGACACCTTGGCAATCTTACGAAGATTGATTGGACAAGATGATTAATGGCTGTGATTAAATCAAAGAAGCACAAAGATGGATTGAAGGGCTATGATTGAAGCTTAGAGAGCACTCACACAAGAAACACACCCTGCACCTTAGTTTTTATATAAATAGATTAGGTTTTTATTGTAACGGGGAGTTTTTTTTATGTAGTGTAGGAGTAGGGTAGACTTGTTTTTAAAATTATTTATAGCTTATTTGTTTTACTTATTGTATTTTAAATTTCAAGCATTGTAATCTTTTAAGTTTTAATGAAATTTTATTTTTTAATGTGTTATGCAAACCTGTTTTTAATCTTATGCTTTTTATGATAAAACTGTTTCCAAGTTAATTTTTCTAAGCTCTTTAAGCTCTTGTAACTTACTGATACTCAGTTAAGCTTCTCAATAGCTTAACTGAGTTTTCTTTTGCAAATTCTCACCAAAATACCTCAGCTTATTGGAAGATAAGCTAAATTAGGACAGGCTTACGGTTTTACTAGCTTGTTTTTAAATAAGCTAGAGCTTGTAGAAAAGCTCTTTTGAGCATTCATGATCCTTGTTTGAGCTAGGATCAAAGTACACTTTTCATTTTCTCTTCTTTATAGCTTATTTTCTGTTTAGCTTATTACTACTTATCCTGTGCTTATAGCTTGCTTATTGATGTTTAGTTTTGCTTATTCAGTTCTATTATACCTTAATGTGTTCAGTTGTTAGCTTAAATTAGTCTAAATTTGCATTTTCTTATGAACTGTCCTTATTTTTAGTTATTATAGCTTTTGAGTCTAGCTTATTATTAAGTTCTTATGTTTCTTTAGTTTATGCTTAATTGTCCTTTATTTGCTTAATACTCTATCTGTTTTTAGAAATCTGAGCTTATTTCAATCTTTTATAGTTTAAAAATGGAAATACAAAGCTTAAAGGGGTGTTTGGCACTAGCAGTACTAACATCTGTTAGTACTGCCTAGTCTCTTGTGTCATTTAAATCAACTTTATCAAACCTTAAATCAATCCTTAAGTTAGTTTTCACAAGATTTTAAAGTCTAAAATTCAAGTTTAAAGTTTGTTGTAACCATGGTTTACATCTGTGGTGTTTTTAGTTTCTTTGACAGCTTATTTGTTTAAGATTTTGATTAGGTGATATTTAGTGTGTTTTCATGCTTGCTTTTAGTTCTAAATGCATTAGAATAGAAGTGGTTAAGTGTGCCATTGTGGTTTAAGTTTTTAGTATAAATCTGTCAAGGTTTTGTTTCAGTTTTAAAATTTAAAAAGTCCCTTTTCAATCATAAATTTAGGTAGGTTAGAATCTGTTTTAAGTTCTAAAATTGATAGCATAAGTAGTTTGTAGTGTAAAGTCAATCTGTTTGAGTTTATTTTGTTTTTTAAAAGTCTTTTTCATAGCTTAATTTAGGGCTGTACTTTGCCTTCTAGTTTTTACAAAAAATTAAAAAATCACCCAGCATATACTGAGTTAAACAGTCCTTTTTCATTTGGCTTTTTTATAGTCTATCTGAGTTTCAAACTGCTTTTTCTTGGCTGAATCTTGTAACTTATAAGATAAGCTTAATCTGTCCTTTTGGTCTTTAACCTTATGATAGCTTAGTGATTAAAAAATATAAGCTTGATCAGTACCCCTTAGGCTGTTTGGTTAACAGTTTTGGCCATAAAGATAATTTTGATTTCTGAGCTTATTGCTTATTGGATTTGCTTAATTAGTGTTTAGGATTGCTTATTAGGTTAGGTTAATAGTCCTGGTAGCTTACTTGACTTAGGTTTGAGCTTATTCAAGCTTAAAAGCAAATTCATTTAAGTGTTAAGTGTTTTTAGCTTATTTGATTTTTAAATGTCTTAGTGCTTTTTAATGCTTTCTAGTTCACTTTGGTTGCTTATTTTTAATTAGAATAGCTTATTAGGTTTATGTGTTCATCTGAGTTTAGCTTATTTGTTAAATATTTGCTTATTGAGTCTTAAAAAAGCCTCACAGTTAGCATAATCTCATTTAGTTAAAATTTTGCAAACTGTCAGTTTAAGTTAGCTTATTTCCAGCTTATCTTTAAGTTTTGTAAAAAATTTCTTTTTTAAAGTTTGTTATATTTGCTTATTTTATAACTTTTTAAAAAAGAAAACAAAAAAAATGTTTTATAAAAAAGAGAGGTCACAGGGGTCGAACCTGTGACCTCCCCTTCACACATCCAACACCTTAGCACACACACTCATCACCAACTGCCCTGGGGTCTTTTTCGATTATAGTTTAGTATATTTAATATTAATACTTCATTTTCAGTTTTTGCTTATCCGAGCTTAATGGCTTATTATCTGCTTATTCATTTAGCCAATTTTCAAGTTTTCATTTTTCATAGATTCTTCATAGTATAAAGTACTTTTCCTGAATTTTTCAGAATTTTCCAAATTAGTTTAGTATTTTTAATTAATTTTTTAGATTAAATCAGTTTTTAATTCATAATAAATAAAATAAAAGTCAAAAAAATAAAATTCTTTTTTTAAAATTTTCTTTTATCATTTAGGACCTTTAAAAATTAAATTTGCTTTTGTAGGGTTTAAATTTGGAGATTTAGTTTTTTAAAGCTCGGGTTTTGATCCCGTTATTGTTTTTCGTGTTTTAACTTTAATTGCTTTCGTCTTTAGCTTGCTTTTAGTTAATTTTGCATATTATTTGTAGAAATAGAATTAGAATCAAAAAATCATTGAATCATTCAAACACGCGATCACGAACTTAAACTCGATTCTCAATTCACGCCTCATCGAGAAACGACCCGGGAAGGTTTTGGATTTTACTTTGGATAAAAGTAATCTCTTAGAAGCCTTACGGAATACTTACTCTCTCTTCTTAATTGATATTTTGGTTATATATTATATATATGTATTAAGCAATTCTTATATATGTATATGTATAGCTAAAGGAACAAATCAGATAATAATGGGAAAAGATTTGTCTCCATGAAGGTATGCGTATTCTAAATGTTGAGGAAAATTCTTCAGCTCTGGTTTCTTCTCATTAATCTCGTTAGCACTGGCGGAATACAGATGTTCACATTTAACATTATCGCCATTTGAAGTTCCCTGTGTAACTGGATACGGCGTATTGATAGAATCGATATGCCGTATCGAGTTTTCTGAATAAGACCCATTCTTATCATTGCTACTGGTAGATTTACAGCATTCTAAATCTGATTGATCAATTGATTTTTCCAGTCCCCTTGATAAAAACGAGTCGGGCTCTTCATTTGTCAGCAATTCTCAAGCTTCTTCGTTGATCGTTTCGTCTAAGTCATTGATCCCGTAACATTCATCGTCTTCAGTTGTTGGTCTTTTAATTGATTGGTCTATGTCAAAGATCACTTCATCATCCCCTACTCTTAGTGTTATCTTCTTATTGAACACGTCAATCTAGATGAGCGATGGCAAGATGGTCTTCTTAAATTATAGCGAATCTTGATTACTTTTGTGGCATATCTAGGATGACGAAATCTATAGGAAGGACAAATTAGTCTACTTTTATGAGTACGTTTTCGATTATTCCTGGATATTGGATTGACATATCCGCAAGCTCCAAACTCATTCTAGTAGCCTTTGGTTCTCCCAAACCAAGTTTCTTGTACATCGTGTATGGCATTAAGCTTATACTAGCTCCAAGATCTGCTAATGCATTATCAATATGTAATTGGCCAATGTCGCACAGGGGTATAGTTAAAACTCCTGGGTCTTTATTTTTCTTTTTGATAGAGCTTGTTTAAAGTAGACCTAGCATCATTTCGTTTAATATTTGCAAGCTTCTTCCAACTGACTTTGTTAGTTAGCAAACCATTTAGAAATTTGGAATACTTCGGCATTTGAGCTAATGCTTCGATGATAAGTAAATTTTATGTGGAGGTGCCTTCGAATTTTCAAAAACTCTTTTGTTGAGCCTCATCTTTTTCTTTTCTCAATCTTTTGGGGAAAGGAACTGGTGGTGGTTGCACTTCATTCGATGGTTGAACAACCGATTTGTTAGTTATTTGAGGTTGATCATTAGTGAGGACTTCGTTTGGTTCGGCTGGCTTTTCAGGTTCAACAACTACAGGTTCTTTTGGTAGCCCATTGGTGTCGTTATTATGAACATCTTGAGTCGTAGTTTTTCCACCTCTAGTAGTTACTCCCATAACTTAACAATCTATCATTGGAACGTTATTAATTACATTTAATAACTCTTATACCCTAAATCTGAGCTCAATTAGTGAATTATTCCTTTCTTTAAACAAGAGCTCGTTGTTAGTTTGTAAGTCATAGATAAATGCCCTCATCTCCTCGTGTTCTCGTTTTCCTTCGTCAATGAACTTGTTCAACATCTCTTCCATTGTCAGGCTTCTTTCAGGGTAGTTAAAATGATATGGCCGGAGTCTAGATTCAGTTCCTGAAAAGTAAGACATGGTGCACAGTAAAGCTATTCTAGAAAAATAGGTTTGTAATGAAAACAATAAATACGCCGTACTCAACGAGTCAAATACATCGTATGACAGATCAGACTCGATACGCCGTATCTAAAAGTGACAGATACGCCGTATCGATGTTAACAGAATACGAAAACAAACAATCAAATACGCAGCAAATTATACTAGCAAACAATTAAAGATAAATATACAAATATTACAGAATATACACTAAACTAAATTACACTAATCCTAAGGGTCAGATCTAATCTAATGTTAAAAACCAAAATATCAAAATAAAAATCAAGATTAATTTTCACTCCCCGGCAACGGCGCCAAAAACTTGATGTGTTGTAGTGTAGGGTTGTTTTTTTTATATGATTCAAGTTTTAAATTTATATTTTGCCGACTCAACCAAAAACAACACTTTAACGGGCAGTGTACCCGATCGGTAGTAGTTTCGTGGTAAGTAGGGTGTCGATCACTGAGAGCGAGGTTAAATCTTTCAATTTAATTAATATCTTGGTTATCTAATCTATGTTAATTCTATTCTAATCTAAACCTATGTCAGTCCTAATCCTAATTCTAACGGGAAAAGGGGGGTTTCAGCCTGAGAGACTGGCATAGTTTGGTTAGTGACTACAATCAATTCAAGGCACTTTAACCCACAAAAGCTAATTAACAAAAGATAAAAGAGCGGTCGAGCCAAATATAAGAAAACTGTATTAACCATTATTAATCCGATTAGAAAGTTGGTTTGTTTATTAAGTGTAATGATTTCTTCTCTCAAGGTGGCATATCATTCTTAAGACTTAGGCGTTACATCATCCTAAGACCTAGACACATTAATTCTGTCACAATTAAAGCATCTACATAAAGCATCCTTATTTGCTGATTATAATCTATCTTAGGGATTAAAGCAATGGTGATCTTGTTAAACCCTAGCTCATAGAGACTTTACCCACTTACCGCTTAATGGCAATCTATACACTAGTAGTCCACTTGTCCAACTATCCAATAGAATCAGAACGTTACTTATTGAATTATCTAGGTCACCTGCTAGTCAACACGATCAATAAACCATTGGCAATATCCAATTAACTAGTTAAGCCCGAAGCGTATCCTAGACACAGACTTAGAAGGACAATATTTGTGTAACTATGATTCTAGATGTATAAATTACTATATGGAGAGCTATCCCGGACTCTAGATCCGCTTGGTCCACTTCACTAGATCCAGTTGAATGATAGGTCGCATATAAAAGCGCGTAAACAAGTATAAATTGATAAACATAAACAAGCACTCAATGATAAATCAAGAAATCGATATAAACAAATACCAAACATTCAGATCTTCATAATAATGGCTAATACCCAAAGGTATTAGCCTTCAAACGTCATAATAAATACAAGAGCAATTATTTAGCTAAGGTAAACTAACCGAGTTAACGAATGATACCAAAAACTGAACGATTACTAAAGTATATGGAATTACACGTTGTCTTCTATGGAATTAAATACGTTGCTCGACCTCTTCTGCTCTTTTTCTCCTTTGAAAATTGACTTTTGTGGTTTAGGTATCGAGAATATGATTTAGCACACTTAAAACTCGTTTTTGAGTTTTCTATTTATAAGGTCTGGAAGTCGGTTGGATACGGCATATCCAAGTATTGGATACGATGTATTGGGGATTTTTTTTGGAGTATGGACCACGTTTGATATCTTCTAGAATATTATATTAATTCCATATCTTGAATACGGCGTATTGAGCCCTCTGGATACGGCGCATTGATCTTAATTCTTTTCTGGTCTTTGGTAAATGCAGCCACGGATATGCCGTATCTTCTTGATGGATACAGCGTATTGGTCTTCAGAATAGTAATCTTCAAAATATCTTCATTTAAGCTCCAGAATGCTGTTATGCGTTTCCAGATAGTAATCTTCAAAATATCATCATTTAAGCTCAAAATGCGCGCCTTTTGCTATCTATCACCCAATTATCTTAATTACTGCAATTCTCAAGTATAAACGATTAAGTAACAATTCTTTGCAATAACTATACAAAATGGGTTATATCGTAGGATAAATGATGTTATAAAATAGACGTTATTTGATGTCATAAAATATCCCCCAACTTGAATCCTAATTGTCCTCAAGTAGCCTTTAGAAGTTTACAAAAATGTATCCTTAAGGATATTTTCTGTTAAAGCATTTATTTGATCTATTACAAGTACACAACCAAACACCTCACGAAATAGGAAGATGAAAACACTCCAATCACTCAACTAATCTTTGTGGTAACATATAACTAATTTTCTCAATTGCTCGGTCGTGACGAGTATTCTATCATAAGCTTGGAAAGGATACACATCTCCACCACTAAAGCCAAGGAGTAACAAGTTTATGAATGGAAAGGCTTACGGTTGATCATTCTACAATCTTTCACCAGAAGTACCATTCCAACAAGGCAACTGAAGCACACATACATGGCCGTAACGATAGAATAGACATGTGTGTTAGATCACATCCTCATTCGAATTTAGCCAATGGCTAGGATGAAGAATGATATAGGGTAGGGAAGAGAGGTAAATTGTTGTTAAATAAAAATACGAAACAAATAGATTAAGACTAAGATACAAGTTGCTAGACACTTTTTCCGATCGTTACCATGATAAAGACACAACTATTTACAACGTCGTGATCATAGATCAAAAACAACAACCTAAGTTGGCGTTCCCATAACGGTCAACTTCCCAATCATCCATACTTTACATACTCTACAAAGTAAGTGGCGATATCTTCCACTTTATACAATACTCTACATCGTTGATTTGTAACAACGAATAATCGATCCTTTGTTAGGATCCAAGATCTGGACTCAACTAGGGTATGAATAACATTGATTGATTAAGCACAGCGGAATAAGAACATAAGTCCCTATCTTAAGCAGATTCTAAAACTTTGATGTAGCATGAACAATCTTCTACTTGTCATTGACGTGCACAACGGAATTTTATAGAAGTCAAACCACACCAACGACCACTACTTCTTGTCATTAGGGCTTGGTGAATATTCGTTCGGGGGTGCATGCGAGAAATCAGCATCAATTCTTCTCACGTATGCAGTATACTTCATAAACCATACTAAAATAGTATACACTACTTCCCCCTGGAAGTTGACATGGTAACATCAAAGTCAACTAAGTCCCGGATGTACACATTTTCCACATTATGGTTATGAACTCTCAAAGCAACAAGTGTGTACGCACAATACTCGAGAAGTTCTTGTCTTAAGCACAAATCTTAAAATCCAAACAAAGCATTACCCTCTTGTCTTCAGAAACCATAGAGGAGATGAAGCAAGAATCAAGAAAACTTGGTATAATCAAGGTCTTGTATATGAATGTCGTTGAAGAACTAATAGAGTTTGCTTAGACTAATGAAGTAACCTTTGTCTTGGACTCCGTGGGATTTGCTGATTACATCTCAACCGTTTAAATTCCTATTGGCTAACTTTTAACCAACCTCGAAATTCTGTCAGCTATTGTTTGTGATCAATTGTGAAGTATAACCCATATACCAAACTTGAAAATGAAGTAAAATCCTCCAAATTTGTTACTTAGCATGCACAGTTGTAGATTGAAAACGGTGCAAGATAAATCAATAAGTACACCTATACCCCACCGAAAGTATAAGAAGTACAACACCTCTTGAAATTTATCCACATCGACTTCTGCGTGTGACACTGAGAACTACAACCGAAACTCCTGTTAAGTGATATTTAACCAGGTTCTGCAACCACACCCCTGACTGCTGGTAACTAAGAAAAATCAATCTTAGATCTAAGCAAATATACGTTCAAGCAAGTCATCAATCGATAGATTGGGTTTAAAGAAAAGGGGTAGCAAATAGAAGGAAGTCTCGATGATGAAATAAGTAGACGCCTTCAAGATATCCAACTTCAAGCTCAAATAAGGGATACCAAATCAACTCCGTGATCACTTGTCATCGTAATCCGAATCTTTAGCCGTTTGTCATTTATTGAATCTTTTTCGGATCGTTTTAGTGTTATGTATCGTGTTTGTTGTGTTGTTGTTCAAGAATGTCGTTAAACTAGACAAATGTTGTGTTTGAATGTAGTCAACGGAAAAACATCATCTAGTCCAACTTGTCGTGATAGTATGTTCGTACTCGGCTCAATCCATTGCATTAGAAAAAAAAATTAGCAACACCATAAGCCAACCTTTATTTTGTAATACCCGGCCCATATGCTTATGAACACTCAGATACACCAAACTAAGCAACATGTCAGCCCATCTTAAAAATAATAAACTTGGTCCAAATGTCATTTAGCCATAAATCCAGTCCAACTCCATCTATGTTTTGTCCGGCCCACAATTTTTTTTTCAATAGACCCGGTCCATTCCATTTAGTTATACCCGGATCCAATGCATTTGAATGTAGAGATATACAACAATCCCTAATTACTCTCACTTACAACCCTAACCCTTATCATACTAAAAAAATGCAGTCATCACTTCTGACAAAAAATATCGAACCTATCTATCTCATCCATCACTAACCTTATTTTCGATTCATCAGCTATAAGCGCACAGTCATAAAACACAGTTAAATCAACTCCTATCATCCATAAATCGCCGTATGATACACATCACATCTCTATAAGTGGATCATCATCCAACGAAACAACACAAACCAAAACATTAATCTTGTTTCAATCTTTATCAACCCATACGCCACGAAGAAGAATCAAGAAATTTTGCTTCAAGACCTCGTATAACGGGGTCTCAGGTAGGTTGATTATGGTTTTGTTTAGGTGATACATGGTTGCATTTTCGCGCCATTTGCTCTTCCCAAAATTGTTTAGCTCACTACTAAATGATCTTACAGTCGCAATCAGTTGCATACTACCCTAAGACTAGATACTATAACTGTAAATGCGCAATGAAAAAGACCCCTTTAGCTGTTCTAGGAATGCACAATGCAAAAGATCCCCTTAGCTGCTTTAGGAAGAATCTTAAGTGCCAATTGATATTTAGTAGTGAGATGTACATTACTACTAAAATTTGATCACTGAATGTGGTATCCACGTGTTGCTTTCAATTTGAATAATAGAACCATTCAATTGGTATCAAGAGCCATTGAGTGATTTGTTTAGTTTTGTGTTTGTTTTGTGTTTCGTGTTCCATCAAACCGTACGGTTTTCTTGTTCTTTCTTTGTTTTCGAAGCTCTTGTGTACACTAAAGGATCATTTACCTTGGTAAATCTGATCTAGTATCTTTAGGATATAGGTGTACAAGCTTAGATTCAAGAAAAACATCACTTTTGTCCATCTTTTGTATTCGAAAAGCTTTAAAAAGTACAAATCTTGATTTCAAATGTTTTGACTTAAAAACCATAAAGTTTGCATTTTAAGGTACCTATAGGCTTAGTAATACTAGTTGTACAAGAAAATTTAGGAAAAAACAATCAAAAATGTGTCTTTTTGTGTTTTTAAAAGTTTGAGTTTCGTCCTAGTTGCAACCAAATTAGCAGTTTCTTTGGTAACCGAATTAGCAGCACTGAATTAGTAGTTTCTTTGGTAACCAAATTAGCAGCACCGAATTAGCAGTTTCTTTGGTTACCGAATTAGCAGCAACCGAATTAGCAGTTATTTGGCAACCGAATTAGCAGCAACTGAATTAGCAGTTTTAATTGACAACCTAATTCGCAATTTTTCATTTGGACACCAAATTTGCAACTAAAGTTAAAACACACAAATTTGTTAACAAAATTATACGGTTTATTTTTGTGACTTGTAAAATCCCATGAAACATTCACTTGTTTTCCTGGTTTTGTCAAGAATTGTAAAATCCCGTGTAGTTTTCACGACTTAAAACACATACAAGATAACACCTTCAAAGATAATTTCTTTCAATCACCGTTCGATCAAACAATAATCTTTTAACATACCAATTTCTCAATGACGACTCTTGCGGACAGAGCGATTCTTTCGGGTGCTGACAATCGTCCACCTATGTTGGAAAAAGAATTATACGATCTTGGAAAAGCATAATGGAGCTATACATGATGAATAGACAACATGGACGAATGATTCATGAATTCGTTAAAAATGGTCCACTCATTTGGCCCACGATTGAGGAGAATGGAGTGACTAGACTAAGAAAATACAATGAATTGACACATACAGATGCAATTCAAGCTAATTGTGATGTCAAGGCTACGAATATCATTCTTCAAGGTTTACCAACTGAGATCTATGCACTTGTTAGCCATCATAAAGTCGCCAAGAATCTTTGGGAAAGAATTCAACTTCTCATGCAAGGAACTTCATTGACAAAGCAGGAAAGAGAGTGTAAACTATATGATGAATTCGATAAGCTTGCTTATAAGAAGGGAGAAATATTACGTGACTTTTACTTGAGATTTTCACTACTTCTCAATGACTTAAACATCTACAACATAAAACTAGAACAATTTCAAGTAAACACCAAGTTTTTAAACACTCTTCCTCCTGAGTGGAACATATTTGTGACTGATGTCAAACTGGTTCGGGATTTGCACACAACTAACATTGATCAGCTTCATGCTTACTTGGGACAACACGAATTTCATGCAAATGAAGTCCGTTTAATGCATGAACGCAACTCAGATCCTCTTGCTTTAGTTGCAACTCATCAAATGACATAGTCTCCTTATCAATCTCATCAGAACTCCTACCCCAAAACACTCAATTTCAACCATAAGTTTCACCATATCAATCTCCACAGTATGGATCACCTTATCAGTCTCAACAATACTCAAATCATCAATCATCAACACCTCTTTCAATCACTTTACCATCTAATGAGTATCAATCATCAGTTCACCACAATGTTTATTCTCTATCATCATCCATCCCTTAATTGGAATATGCTCCCACAGTTACAACCTGAATTTTCCCAACCAAACTCAAGTCTAATTGTTCTAGTGTTCCAGAAAGGTGATGATCTCATTAATGCCATCAATCACATGATGTCTTTCTTGACTGCTGTTGTCACTTCCCGCTACCCCACTACCAATAATCAACTAAGGAATTCGTCAAACCCTAGGCAACAAGCTACCATTAATAATGGAAGAGTGACCGTACAACCAATTCAGGGGTGACAAACGTCTTTAGCTACGGGTACTACAAGGACATACACTCCAGGAGCAAGTAGAAGCAATTCTGGGAAACAAAGGACTGTTATATGTTACAACTGCAAAGGGGAAGGCCACATGTCCAAACAGTGCACTAAACCTAAGAGGAAACGGGATGATTCTTGGTTTAAGGATAAAGTGTTGTTGGTACAAGCTCAAGCAAGTGGTCAAATTCTACATGAGGAGGAACTTTCATTTTTGGCAGATCCAGGAATTCCAGAAGGTCAAGCCACACAGACTGTCATTACTCACAATGCTGCTTATCAAGCTGATGATTTGGATGTATATGACTCTGATTGTGATGAATCAACACTGCCAAAGTTGCTCTCATGGCAAATTTATCTCATTATGGTTCAGATGCTCTTGCTCAGGTACACAATCATGATAATATAAATAATAATATGCTTAATCAAGTTGTGCAGGCGATGCCGTCTTCTGAACAGTCGAATGTTGTGAATCATTCAGAGACTGAAATAAACAGTGATAGCAATATCATTCCTTATTCTCAGTATGTGATTGAATCACAACAGGCAGTTGTTCAAACTCTTCTGCACAACAAGATGCACTGATATTATCTGTGATTGAACAACTAAAAACCCAAGTAGTTAATTGTACCAAGATAAATCTGGACAATAAAAGTGTCAATGATACTTTAACTGCTGAGCTTGAAAGATATAAAGGAACAAGTTAAAGTCTTGAAAGAAGGACAAATGTTGATTTAAGGAGTAA
>BQNB010012810.1:66228-78434 GCA_026074375.1 Tanacetum coccineum | reverse complement strand
CAGTGTTGCTAAAAAGACAAAGTTTCTAATAAAGATGGAAAGATTATTTAAGATAAAGATCAAGATGTGTTAGAAAGTGTTTGGATACATCCTCCAAGAACTTAAGAAGATTAACCTGAAGAAACATGAAGTTAAAAGAGTTCAACAATCATGTTTAGGGGAGGATTGTTGGGAATTATTCATTCCTGACTTAGTACCGTTAGTGATAATACTTAGTACCGATAGTTATAGTTAGTACTGACAGTACAAAGTGTTAAGTACTGATCAGTTAGTTAGTACCGTTAGTAGAAAATAGTTAGTACCGTTTAAGAGATATGTATGAGATATTATAGGAAAAGATATGTATTATCTTTTATGCGTTTTGTAAGCCTGTTAGGGTTTATCCTTGATCTATAAAAGGAACCCTCATGGCATAGTTAGAGACATCAGTTCAATATACATCTCATATAATCATATCTCATAGTTAGTAATCTGTAATCACTTTAGCAGATTAATAGAAATCAAAGTTTAGTTTATTCATTGTTCTTCTTAATACTATTGTGTAGATTCTGCATATACAATCAGTATTCATAGTCAGTGTTTCTATATAGTCAGTCTGTATTCATACAAGTTGGCTATCACCCTTAGCAGGCTGCAAAGATCTGTTCAGTTTGGGACTCACATAAGGTTATCAAGTCTAGCGGTTTTCTCGGAAAGGCACCTGTTGATGACAACTGCAAATGTTCTCCAGGGTTGGTGCTTGTGATCAACGACCAATTCAGGTAGAGTTTCAATATTTCCTGTGTATCCGAGTTTATTGATGAATGATACAATTTCTTTATCAGTAGATGAAGGTATATTAAATGGTTGATCAGGAAGTTTTGGACAAATCTGGAGAATGTCACAAAATATTTTAGCATTCACTCTGAACATCTTGTTGTCTAACTTGAATCGATATGATGTTGAATCTTGAACCTTGGTAACTATATTCTAGAACTGATGCATGTATATTTCTGGAACTCCAGCAGTGATCAGGAATGCATGATAGCAAGGACTGAGCTTTAGAGCATCCAAAGTAACTTGATATGTTGCTTCTCTTTGTGGCTTAGTAAATTTGATTCTTCTGTTTCACTCTCCAATATTGAGTCTAGCCTCAAGAGCAACCAAGGCATTGTCAAGAGAAACTTGATTGGCAACAAAGGGATTCATGGTTCTGCTAAGATTTGTTCATGACAATTTATAAACAGGGCAAATATATACAATAAAAACAATTGTAACACATTGAATAAGGCATTCAACACTAAAACAAGACGGAGATCATATAAAATCATCAACTAAGGTCATTCAGATTAACTACTGATCACACACAATCAACTAAGCATCACTGATTAACACATATGCAAACTACCCAAAATAAGTCAACTAATGAAACATTATAGGTGTAAATCGCTTAGAGTAAAATCTGGTATAATTTGGCTTAGGAAAGTGTACAAATCGCCTAGTTATAAGGTGTGTATAAATCGCCTGGTTATTCAATTATGTATAAATCATTTAGTTATAAGGTCTATGTATAAATTGCCTAGTTGTAAAACAGTGTATAAATCACTTAGTTTAAGTGTTTGTGCATAAATAGGTTAGGTATATCCAGATGTATGAATCGGTTAGAGTAACCAGACGTATAAATAGGTTAGTTATAACAGATGTATAAATCGGTTAGTATAACAGATGTATAAATTGGTTAGTGTAACCATACGTATAAATCATTTAGTGCATGATTTATGTGAATATTTCGTTTAGTGTAAACACGATTGTATAAATCGGTTAGTTCAAAATGAAGGTATGTTTAAATCGGATAGAGCAATTTTTACACGAACACAAATTTCAATCTTAAGCATTTATAATACATCAAACATGATCAATTGCAGACACAAACAACACATGATCCTTTCATAACATGAATTTGCCATAAAAATAAAACATTGATTACAAAGGCACCAAAATGATCACGAAAGCAACTCGTTTTCTAACTCATGCAGCATACAGTTTATGGTCAGCAATGGTTTTTCTGATCTATTGCGTTTCAAAGGTCGTTAGTCTAACACTTTCTAACCATGAATCCACTAACATTTTCTTGTTCTTCCCTTTTTCCTAAATTTTTGCACATAAGAATCAAATAAAACACAATCATATGTTAACCAAATTTAAAACTGTTTCAAGTGAGTCTTCTACAACCCATAAGGACTAAAACCCATCAATCAATTTAAAGTTTCACATACTTTTGATTTTGAAAAACTCTAGATCAATTTCTAGGGCGTTTGAGATCAAAAACACGATTCACACTAATTCCTTTGAAGAATATGATGTTTATGGTGTAGGGAACAGTTTTGTAGTTTACCTTAAGGCTTGAAATAGACTAGTTTGATGATCTTGAAGGTAGGACGAGTATGGAGATGGAGAGGAAAAGTTATAAAGTGAGTTTGTGTGTGTTAACTGAAAAAAATATGGGTGGGGGTGTTTATGGTTAAAAAACTTTTGAGTTTTAGCACAAATGCCCCCTAGACTCTTATATCCTTGGCATATTTCCTTAATAAGTTTTCTAAGACATAATATAGTTTAACTAATGGCACACTTAGTCCCTAAAGTTTACACTATAATGCTTAGATACTTATTCTTGTAATTAAGTCCCTAAAGGCATAAACACATAACATATAAGGCACAAATAAGTTAAACTTAATTAACTCCTCTTTAATTGTTAACCAGTTATTGTTTAAAACCTTTTTCTATTTATCACAAACTGATTCCATGAAGATGATATTTGACATTTTCTCCCCCTCAAACAATGACCCATTTTCTATTTAAAGAGTTGTAGTCGATGTTTGAGTGGTCAAATATCTTTGAAAATGATTTTCTGGTAAATTTTTGATATTAATGTTTTATATTTGAAAAAACAAAACCATAAAAATAAGATTTCTCTTGTTTTAACACATAAGCGCACTGACACGTACACTTATGGAATAAAGAAAGCACATGTTGTGCTGCAAAGTAAGCACAGGCCTTTGAATGAATATGAAGTAATTCATTTCTGGAAAAAAATATCCCATTGTGAGGTCAAGTTTTCTAGTTGAAATACGTGTCTATAAAATGATGACCGGGTTGCTATCGAAAATAATAGCAACCATTTTGGCATGTTTTAAAAGCTTTTTTAAACTTCTACTCGAACTTCATTTACAGCCTCATATCATTATTAAATGACATTTTTAAGGCTGTAAATATTATCGATTTTTCAGAAGACATGCCAGAATAACATAAATTAATATTTTCCCTGATTTTTTAATTTTTTAATTTTCTTTTTGAAAAATTTATATAAAAGAAAATTATTTTTGTGTTTTTATGTTTTCTTATGTACATATGATACAGGATATACCGCAGGTAACCACCTTTACTCGTCCTCTTCCTCTGTCAGACGTTTTAGCATTTCCGGAGACATGCTTCTCATACCTAACTTCTCGATCAAGAAATTGAATCTTTCTTGGAAAGAGTTTGGTAAAGATGTCAGCCAGTTGATATTCCGTCCGAACAAAGTAAAGTTCCACTATTCCATTCTCCACCTGCTCCTTTATAAAATGGTAGCGTACATCTATGTGCTTTGCTCTTGAGTGTTGAACGTTGTTGCAGCATAGAGCAATTGCACTTTTGTTATCGCGATACAAAGGAATCTTATTGAATTGAAAACCATAATCTGTTAGCTGTGAACGCATCCATAAGATTTGAGCACAACACCCAGATAAGGCAATATATTCATCCTCTATACTCGATATCGTAGTGCTCTTTTTCTTCTTGGAGGACCAGCTAACAAGTTTATCACCTAAGAAATGAGCGCTTCCAGATGTACTTCGTCTAGTGTCCTAACACCCCGCGTGATCTGCGTCTGAATATGCTGTTAGAGTATCCTTTGAGTACCATAGACCCATGTTAATGGTTCCCTTTAGGTATCGAAAGATCCGCTTAACCGCATTTAAGTACTTTTCGATAGGCTTTTCCAGATATCGGGCACATAAGCAGACTGCATAAATAAGGTCGGGTCTACTGGATGTTAGATTCATGAGGGATCCAATCATGCCACGGTAAAGTGTGGCGTCAACTGGTGTCCCCTGTAGATCTTCATCCAATTTATTCTTTTCTACCATAGGTGTGTCTACAGAATCACTAGTCAACAAACCATATTTTTTTAATAATTTCAAAAGCATATTTTAACTGGTTTAGGAAGATGCCTCTAGGACATTGAGAAATTTGTAATCCTAAAAAGAATGACATCTGCCCCATCATTGACATCTTGAACTTAGTGGTCATCATATTAGCAAACTCATTACATAAAGCAGTATTAGTGGATGCAAATATTATATCGTCAACATAAATTTGTACCATTAATAAGTCGTTTCCTGCTTTCCATGTGAAGAGTGTTGGATCAACTGCACTTTTGGAGAAATGTTGTGAAATGAGGAAACTTGACAGCATGTCATACCATGCACGTGATGCTTGTTTGAGACCGTACAAGGCCTTTTTGAGCTTATACACATGCGATGGGTTGTTCTGATCAACAAATCCTTCTGGTTGAGAAACGTAGACCTCTTCTTTGAGTTTGCCATTTAAGAAAGCCATTTTGACATCCATTTGGAAAATTATCATATTCTTGTTGGCTGCATTTGCTACAAAGATACGGATGGCCTCTATTCTTGCAACGGGTTCAAATGATTCCTCGAAATTAATTCCCTCCTCTTGCCTGAATCCCTATGCAACTAATCTAGCCTTATTCTTTAGTACCCCACCAAATTCGTTTGTCTTGACCTTATAAATCCATTTTATTTTGATCAACATGACTTTATTTGGACACGGCACCAATTCCCAAACTTGTAGCCTTTCAAATTCATGAATTTCTTCTTGTATTGCATTGATCCAAGATGGTTCAATCATTTCTTGTTTGAAGTTCTTTGGTTCTACAGAAGTTAGGAAGGCATCAAAATAACATCACATGGCATCAATCTGTAGTTGCTTTCTGGTGGAGACAGATCGAGAAGGATCTCCTATCATATTTTCTATTAGATGATCCTTAGTCTATCTTCCAAGTGATTCAAATGAAGTGTGGGTTGGTCTTACATTAGATGACGATCCTTGAGAAGTCAAGGCTTCATGAAGATATTCATGAAGTGGATCATCATGAAAATGTGGTGTTTTTAGTGATTCTTCAAAATCTTGAGACATAATTAGAGAATGTTCTTGATCTTATGTTAATGGGATACTTGTTGATAGAGCATCTTGGTTAATTAACGTAGACACAGGTGAATCGGCTAAATCAATAGCTCTTAGTGCATTAGCTACTGAAACTGGAGAGACAACAATTGTTGGAGGATTAAAGTATTCATCGAACATAGTTTGGAACAAATGATCTCAATCATCTCGTTGTGATGGATTACAAGGTTTTTGAGGAATAGGGTTTGAAACGAGTCCTGAACAGGATGTTGCAGGAGTCATTAATTGAAGCCCGGGTCCTGAACTAAATTATTCATAAGCCATTACCGTCAGCTCATCAAAATTGATATGGATAGTTTCAATGATTTTTTAGGTACGTTGGTTGTAGATATAGTAAGCTTTCTTTTGGGTGCATATCCAATGAAAATACCTATATCAGCTTTAGCTTAAAGTTTGCCCAAAGTCTCACTATCATTGTTTGGATAGCAAAGTACACCAAAGACATGAAGGTAAGATAGATCAGGTTTTCTGTCATGTGAGAGCTCATAAGGAGTTTTTCCATGGCAAAGTCGTATAATGGATTGGTTTTAGGTGTAACATGCAGTAGTGACTGCCTCGGTCCATAGAAATAAAGAAGCTTTTGCGTAGATTAACATTGTTCGAGCGGCTTCAATAAGAGCGCGATTTCACCTTTCAACAACACCATTTTGTTGTGGAGTTCATGTAACTGATGTTTCATGAGAGATACCGATACTCTCATAATAGCTGCACAGAGTTTGATTGACAAACTCAGTTCCATTATCTATATGGATGTTCCTGACAGTTACATTTAACCTAACTTGTATCATTTTCAGAAACTTGATTATGAAATCAGGAGCTTCATCCTTTGATGCTAGAAACTTCACCCATGTAAACCAAGAGTAATCATCCATAATGACGCGGATGTACTTTTTCCCATTTATACTTGCCACACGCATAGGCCCACAAAGATCCATATGCAGAAGATATAGTTTTTCTTGATTGGTGTCTTCAGATTTAGGTTTATGTGATTGTTTCTTGCTTTTTCCCATTGCACATGCCGAACACAGATGATCTTATTCAAATTTTAATTTGGGAAGACCTCTTACAAGACCATTTTTAGCCAAATGATTAATAACACCAAAGTTCAAATGTGACAATCATCAGTGCCATAACCAAGATTTGGTCTTTGAGGCTTTAAACAAGAGACAAATTGGAGAAGATGCTATAATATCCCCAATTGAAAATGTATAAAGGTTGGTTTCCCAAGATCCTGAGAGTAAATAAACACCTTCCAGATTACGAACAAAGCACGTGTGTTTTCTGAAAGCTACTTCAAGATCCGAGTCGTATAATTGACCAACGGAGAATAGATTGTGTCCTAGTCCTTCCACATAATAAACTCTTGAAATTGTGACATTCCGTATATGAAAATCACCATACCCCATAATCTTTGTAATATGGTCATTACCGAACTTGACAGTACCGAGAAACTTGTAAACAAAATTGGTGAGCTGAGAGCGATCTCTAGTCATATGCTTTGAGCATCCGGAGTCCAAATACCACAAAACAATTTGGACAACCTGAGATTGACAAGAGAAGAAGAAGATGGAGCAACTAAAGTATTGGATCCCCGAGATGTACCGGGTTCCGTTTTGTTAGAAATCATAGATTTTGCAATCTTAGGTTTTCTATTGGAACCAATAGTCTTAGGTACCTTAGGTCTCCTGGTGTAAACCTTAGTTACTACAGGTTCTTGTGCAACTACTTCTAGAGGAGTGGGTTCCCTAAAAGGCACTTTATTAGTGGCAGTAATCCTAGTTAAAAGGCACGCATTTCCAACTAAAGTGAAAGTCCTACCTGTAGGTCTCCAGTTATATCCAATTTTAGTAAACACTTTTCCTATAGGTTTCCATTCTTCTTTCTTTTTAGCTTTCTTAACAGACTTAGATTTAGAACACGCATTCATATCAGAAACAAATGCAAGAAAGCATAATTCATGTCTAGCATCAAACATAGAACTATTACATTTAACACACATTAGCTCAGAATTTGTATTTAATTTGGAATGCTGCACATTTGCATTTCCAAATGGTTCAACAACACAATTCGCTTTATTCAAACAAGACTTAACTATCCTAGAGTGGTCTTCTACTTTATTCTTCTTCTGGGTACTACTTGAAATCTGCAGGATCCTATCATTCTTTGTATTGTCTGTAGACTTTGACCTGCTAGATTTAGTAGACCGACTTACTCCTGTAGAAGTTAACACATAATTGTTAGTGGCCTGTTTGGCCTATGTTCGGGAAGAGCCTAATTGTTTTTGGGATGTGCTTGATGTTATGACGGGTTCAGCAAACCTAACTGTTTTCTTCTTGTTGATAGGCGTGACAACAACTAATTTCTCACTAGGTTTGTGAATATCAGGGCAAGTATCTCTAGCATAGCCTAGCAACTCTTGAATCCGCTTAACATGCTTACAGGCAGAGTAAGATGCACTATCTAAAGGGTTTAGTGATTTAGCTTATTCGACTATCTCCCTAAGAATAGCAGCTTGTTCCATAGTGTGCTTAATGTAGTATATGTGAGTTTCCCTATTATTCCTATCCTTAGGAGCCAATGTTACTAGGTCAATCTTATACAATCCTAAAGCAATAGAGATAGCATTTGACACTTGGGCAGCATTATCAACTATGTCCTTTCTTTTTAATTTCCTAAGATCATTTTTTAATGTTGTTATGACAAAAACCTTTTCCTGAAGTTAAGCATTTAAATCAGTAATTTCAACAGACTTTTGATTTAATTGATTAACTAAAGATTCAACATGTTCTTTAGCACGAACACGTGATGGTTTAATTGAATCATAGAGTTGTTTATAAGTCTGTTTCAAATGCTCATTTTCAGTTATTAGTTTTGCCACCCTATGTTCCAGTTTAATGTTGATGGTCTCAATCTCATCTATGTCATTTTTCACACTGTTTGTGGTGGAAGTTTTATTCAAACATTTAATGTTTTCCTTCAACTTCTTGATTGTTGTGTCTTTTGCTTGAAGATTAGCTTTTAAATTGTTCAATTCAAACAAGTGATCAAATGCAGGTTTAGTTTGGTTCGCAGATGTGTTATTCCTTTAAAAATTTTCTTTATTGAGTTGCATTGCAAGTTCAAGAGAAATGCAGTGTTGTTCAAGTTTAGAAAAGTTTTTTGAAAGTCTATTATACTTATCTTTTTCAACCATGTTGTGTTGTTTGATAAGCTCAGCTTTAAGTTCCAAACACTTGTTGCACTTTTCAACATAGTTCACAGAATCATTCATAGCAACAGGAGAGTTCACATTCACAGAAGTATTCATATCTAAATAAGAATTCACAACAATATGAACAATATCTTGAGAAATGATTTGATCCAAGAGTCGATCATTTTTAATCAAAAATTGTTTCTTTTGAATTTTAAAGCACTATTTGTCTATAAAATACTATTGAACAACAGCTTCTATTTGGTTAAAAACTGTTTATACTTCCATTACCACATTTAAATGATCTTTATCAAAAATATTGAATATGTCTTTTAAGGTCTTTAAAAATGGAATTATTTCTTTTAGAAAAACATTTTTAGTGTGTTCAAACCCCCATTCCCATTCTGTTAAAGCATCAGGTGTAGTCCGCTTTTTCGCCACAGTGTCAAATTGGCCAAGATGGTATTTAAGCTTTTTAAGGCTTGCATTAACCAGGTTTACCTTAGGAAGTTCCTGAGGAACCTCAATTTTGACAGATGATGAAGCAGATTGGTCAGTATTAGGGTGTGAAGTTTGTAACCAGAAAGCTTGTTCATCAGACAGTTCTTTTTATGGGACAAAACGTTTACCAAAATCTTTAGATAATCGATTTAACTCAGCATAATTAATTGGTTTGATGTTAACTTTCTTTTCTAAAACATTGGATCACTTTGTTTTAAAAGCATTTTGGATCGACTCTCTCCCTCAAGCATCATAGTCTCTTCTGAATCAGCAATTGAAATCACATTTGTTTCCTTAGCAATAACACTACCATCATAAAGCATTGGCCTAATCTGCTGAGCTTTCTTAAGATAGAAAGGATTTTGAAAACCAAGAGCTTGTTTAAGGTTGTTATCTCGTGAGCATATGCATAGTTTGCGCGGATTGACCCATTTTATAAACAATATTGTCCAGTTCTTTAACTTTCTTTTCCAATGCAATTTCTTTATCAATATTCTTTGTTTCCTTTTCCTTGGATTTGTTTTTGAGAACATTAAATGTTTCTATTAACAATTCATTTTCCTTTAATTGTTCAAAAAGAGTTTGTTTAAGATAGTTAATTTCTTTTTCAAAATCCACAAACTGTGCATTTCTCTCTCAAATTATATCATCCATTATAAGCTTTTCTCTAGTACTTAAATCCACATTTTGTCTTTCTTCTTGCAATTTCACTCGTTCTTTGTATCTTTCAAGCTCAGCAGATAAGGATTCATTGGCAATTAGATTGTCCTTATTGACCTTGTTACAATTAGTTACTTGATTTGACAGTTGTTCAAACATAGATAATATCATGGCATCTTGTTGTGCAAAAGAATTTGTATCCTGAACAGCAGATACTGAGAGTAAGGAATGATATTGCTATCACTAGTTATCTCATTCTCTGGATAATTCACAAGATAAGTTTCTTCAGAATACGGAATCTCTTGCACACTTTGATTTAGCATATCATTATGAGTGTTTTCAGAGTGAGGTACCTCAGAGAGAACATCTGATCCGAAACTAGATAAATTGGCCATAAGAACTGCTTTGGCTGTAGAGATGTCATCATAGTAAGAATCATATGCATCCAAATCATCTGCTTGATAAACTGCATTGTATGTAATGACCGTTTGTGTAACCGGACCTTCTGCAACTTTAGGGTCTGCCAAAAATGTCAATTCCTCCTCATTCAAAACTTTACCATATCCTTGTGCTTCAACCAAAAGAACTATATCCCTAAACCATGTAGCATCCCTTTTCCTCTTTGGCTTTAGGCACTGTCTTGCCGTGTGACCTTCCCCTTGCCAGTTAAAAAACTTCACAACCCTTTGTTGACCTGAATTATTCCCTCCTGGTCATGAGATGTTAGCCCTTGTTCCAGAAGTACTAGTAGTAAATGAATTTTGTCTCCCCTGAACAGGTTGAACAGTCACCCTTCCATCATGAGTAGTTGCTTGTTGTTTTGGGTTGGAAGAATTTCTTAGCTGATTGTTGGTAGATGGAAAATGAGATGTGACGACAGTAGTCAGAAATGACATCATTTTGTTAATGGCATCAATATGTTCATCTCTTTGCTTAAACACAGGAACTGCTAAACCAGAGTCTATCTGAGAAAATTTAGCAAGATGTGTTTGTTGATTAATTGTGGAGACAATATATTTAATTTGAGGAATGGATTATGGTTGTGGACAAGCATCTTGATGTACTGTGGATGAGTAAGCATTAGGATACGGTGCTGTCAGATAAGTAATTGCAAGAGGTGTGGATGGATAAGTAGTTGAGTAATGCTATGTGGGATGAATTGATCCATATTGAGGAGACTGAGATGGTGAAAACTGTTGTTGGAACTAAGGATTGTTGTATGAGGATTGATAAGTGTTGAAGTGTAATGGTGTCATTTAATGATTCACAACTAGTGCAAGTAGATCTTGATTGCGTTCACACATAATATGGACTTCATTTGCATGGAGTTCATGTTGTTCAAGATATGCATGAAGTTGATCAAATTTGGTGGTGTGCAAATCTCTTACAAGTTTGACATCAGTCACAATCTTACTCCATTCAGGTGGAAGACTATTTAAGAACTTGGTATTAACCTGAAATTGCTCCAATTTCATTTTGTAAATGTTCATGTCATTGATCAGCTGAGTAAATCTCAAGTAATACTAATGAAGTGATTCCCCCTTGATGTGAGCAAACTTATCAAATGCATCATAAAGTTTACACTCCATTTCCTGCTTTGTCAATGAGGTACCTTGCATTAGTAGTTGAACTCTTTCCCATAGATCCTTAGCAACTCTGTGATGATTAACAAAAGAATAGACATCTGATGGTAGTCCTTGAAGAATGATATTAGTTGCCTTGAGATCACAATCAGCTTAAATTTTCTTAGTTGCAGATAATTCCTCATATTTCTTTGTCCTGGTCACACTATTTTCTTGAATCGTAGGCCAAATGAGTGGACCATGGTCAACTGATTCAAGTATCATTCTTTCATGTTCTCTGTTTTGCATGTACAGTTCCATTCTACTTTTCCAAGAATCATACAGGTGTTTCTCCAACATTGGTGGACGATTGTCACCACCAGAGAGTATCATGAATTCAGCAAGAGTAGACATTGTTACTTTGTTGGTATGTGAAAAGATTACTTGTTGATCGGACAGTGATAAGACGTAATTGTGTTAAAGTGAGTTGGTTTTAAGTGTTTTAAGTCTTGAGAATACACGGGATTTTACAATTCTTGATTAAACCGGAAAATAACGTTTTACGGGATTTTACAAATCAAAGAAATAAACCGTATAATTCAAATTTAAGTGATTAGTCTTAGTTCAAGTAGATTAATTAGTCTTAGGCCAAATTGAAGATTAAATCGCCTTGGCAAGAAAAACAGGATTAATTTGCCTTGGCAACAAGATGGATTAATTCGCCTTGGTCAGGAAAAAGGATTAATTCGCCTTGACAAGAAAAATGGATTAATTTTCCTTGGCAATTAAATGGATTAATTCGCCTTACAAGATGGATTAATTCGCCTGAGAATAAATCGCCTTCTATAAAACGATTAATTCGCCTTGGACTAATTCGCCTTGTATAAAACGATTAATTCGCCTTGGACTAATTCACCTAGTATAAAAAGATTAATTCGCATTCAAGAAAAAGAGTAATTTGCCTTCAAGAAATGTGATTAATTCGCCTTCAAGAACAGAAATAATTC
>BQNB010012810.1:39759-53375 GCA_026074375.1 Tanacetum coccineum | reverse complement strand
AGGTGAATAAATGAAAGAATGCTTAATGGAAAGAAATGCTTAAAGGAAAAATCCTTAACTTCGGTTAGGATACATTTTCAATAAATTTCTAGAGTCTACTTGAGGACAAGTAGGATTCAAGTGGGGGGATATTTGATGACATCAAATAATGTTACATTTATACCATCATTTATCACAAATAAACTACCCGCTTTTATATAATTATTGCAAGAATTGTTATTTAATTGCTTAAAATTGTCAATTGTAGTAATTACGGAGTGTTTTGTAAAGACAAGCTAAAAGGCGCACATTTTGGAGCTTAAACGAAGATATTTGAAGATACTTATTTCTGACTCAATACGTCGTATCCGGTAAAGAAGGTACGGTGTATCAGCGTTTGGACTTCACGGGAAAACGCGTATGTTTAATTCCTAATACAACGTATCTTGCTAACTACATACGCCATATCCAGCTGGTCAAACAATCAAAGATCCTGTATTAAATGTAATTGAGGAAGAATATTACTGATTGATTATAAACGTAGCGGCACTCCAAGGAATATACCCCAATAAGCCGTATTGACCTCACTCAATACGGCGTATCCACTCAATTTCAGAGACTATAATTAGAAGACTCAAAAACGAGTTTTCAGTGTGCAAAATCATATTCTCTATACCATAAACATAAAAGTCGGTTTTCTGAAGGAAAGAAGAGCAGCCAAGGTCAAACATCAATCACGATTCCATAGAAGACAACGTGTAATTCCTATACTCTTGTAATTATTTAATTTTTGGTATCGTTCGGTAAAATGTTTAGTTTACCTTGGTTAATTGATCACACTTGTATAATTACAATGATTATGGGCTAATACCCTCGGGTATTAGCCATCTTAATGAAGATTTAATGTTTGGTTTGTTTAATCTCGATTGCTTATTTTATCGTTGATTGTTTAATTATGTTTATCACCTTATACTTGTCTATGTACTTGAATATGCGACCTATCATTCAACTGGGTCTAGTGAGACTGACCAAGTAATCTAGATACTTGGATAGCTCTCCATATCATGTTTTATATATCTGGACCAATATGATCCCAAATAATGTTCTATCTTTTCCTTTAGATTAGTGAGCTTAGTTGGCCTGACAAGTGACCCTTGGATCAACAAGTACGTTCTTAATCATTGGTAAAGACTTAAACAGTGAACTACTAGTATATAAAATATCGTCAAGCAGTAAGTGGGTAAAGTCCCGATGGGCTAGGGTTTAACAAGATCACAATTTCTTTAATCCCTAAGATAGATTATAATTAAACTAAAAGGATGCTTTATGCAGATGCGTTAATTGTGACAGGATTCAACGTGTCTTAGGTCTTAGGATGATGTCTCGCCTAAGTCTTAAGAATGATATCCCGCTTCGAGATAAGTAAATCATTGCACTAAAACAAACAAACCAGCATTGAACCAGATTCAATATGGCTAATACAATTTTCTATCATTTGGCTTGTACCGCTTTTCTATCTTCTAATCTTCTTCTTTTGTGTTTATTGTGTATTGAATTGATTTTTTGTTTTCACCAAACCTGTGCCAGTCTCTCAGGCTGAAAACCCCAATATCATTAGACAACGTACATAGCATAGGTTTAACCAGTAAATAGACTAACTAAAATACTGATAGAATATAGGATTAATACTCAGTCTTAGTGTTCAACACCCTACTTACCGCGAACTCCATCTTGACCGGGTACACTGCTCGTTAAAGTGTTGTTTTAGGCTTGTCGGCTAAAAATAAATTTAAAACTTGATAATCAAATAATTGACCCTACACGACAACACATCAGGTTTTTGGCGTCGCTGCTGGAGAGTGAAATAATTAAACCTTACTCTTATTAGTATTTCTAACCATTAATTAATTAGTTTAGTGTAATCTAATTATTTAATTCTGTTTGTATTTACTCGCATTGTGTGTTTAAATTGTTTGTTTAAATTCTCGCATTTAATTATTTTTAAAATAGTATTCTGTTCTGATTGATCACCTGATACGCCGTATCCACCAGTTGGATACGACGTATCAAACCTCCTACCCGAAACAACGTATTGAACTCTTCAATCTAAACGGCATTTTCTAAGTAATACGGCGTATTCTGAGAACTCAATACGGCGTACTAACATTCAAACACACCTATACGGCGTATTCAAATTAATTGAATACGGCGTATCTGCCGTCTGATACAACAACAATTTAAAAAACATCGTGTTTAAAACTTCATTGTCCCACTAACATTTTCCTCCATTTTTGAGAAAGTGGTGATTGCTGGTTACGACTCTGGACAATGGCAAGCTTCGACGACACAAAAAGTGGAATCATGAGCATATTAGCTCACTAATGATCGCAAATTCCAAACCAGAAATTGGTGATGAATTCTTAAAAATATTACAAGATAACGCCTTTAATGACATGGATGAGGGGGACGTTGTTGACCACATTACAAAGGTGCTCAAAATAACCAAATGGATCAAGATACCTAATGTGGAAATAAATTAACTAAGATTGCAGACGTCTCTCAAAATCGACTTATGGATGCAAAGACATTGTGGATCAATGAAATAAACAAAACAACTATTACCTGGAGCGAGCTGAATGATAATTTTTTTCATAAATATTATACCCCTCTTCCAAACATTGCAATAGCATAATCCTTGATGACCTGAAAACGAACTAACTACATTGAAATTATATATTGTGCTGGCATCAAAGTTTGCAACTATTGTGCGTTGACAAAAAATACCAAAAATAGGCTACGGGAACTTTATGTGAATGAGCGCACTAATGGAACGATTGGCGACCTTGACGAATACAAAGAACCATGTTCGGATGCATTTTACAAACCCTATTTAGACGTATAGGAAGCAAAAGACATCTACGAGGTTATTAATAGGGAATATTCTCTAATACCAATCCCCGCCCGTCGCGACCCAAACAACCCATACAATCTGTGCAGAACTAAAGAATTCACAATCGTACGACATTCAATAAGGGATAACAAAGAATTCATTATTGTAGGTCCAAGCAAAATCAATACTGTTAAAAAAACTCATGGCAGAATGTCTTGCATCTACCACGAACTTCTCAACAGAAAAGATCGCGGATGGGAAGTAACACGGACAAAATAGAAGATGAAAAAAAGGTCAAACTTAAAGACCATCTGAAACAAAAGTGCTTCCCAGGAGACAACCCGGTCATTTTAATTATTTGTAGCATTTTAATTGTTTGTTGCAAGAGTCTGTCTTCCCAGACACTCTTTACGGCGTATCGAACCCTCTGGATACGGCGTATAGATATTTGGACGTTATCACTTTTAAAACTTAATATTTAATTTCTAGTATTTAATTGTTTCTACAGGAACAATACGGCGTATCATAGGGATTGGGATACGGCGTATTGATCCCTGTACAGTTGTGTGTTTAATTATTTTCTTGTACCATTGTAGCGAGATAGAACTTGCACTTGTCTTCTAATCTTTTATACAGTGACCTATGCTGATACTATGATATGGTATATGCTGAAAAAGACATGTGTTGAACTTATCCGGGCAAGCTGAAGCCCTAGTCAAAACACTTTTTGCTCAATAACGCATCTTGGAGAATTATCACGAGCAAAACATCAGGGAGTTTTCTGTTCTAATTCTATTTTCCCTTTATTATTTAATTGTTTTATCTATACAATGAGGACATTGTATAATTTAATATGGGGGGGATGGAGAATTAGAACGTACTTGTCTTCTTTTTTATAAAATAACATGCAAAGTGCTTAAAAACGGCCAAATTAAAAAAAAAATTAGCATGACTTTTGTAAAAATCACTAGTTACATTACCTAGCGCACTATAACCCTTGATACATATTGTGAGAATTAAGCCTATTCTGTTTCCAACTGTCTACTAAAATTCCACAAAATTATGAGTGTGTCGGTGATGTAGTGGACTTTAGAACTTGGCCTGGTATATCACTCGAGACCGTAATGATTAGTATTATGGATTAAGATGGAGGAACAAGTTCAACTGATAAATTTCTAGGATTAAACCAAATAGCCTACATGTCGTAAAATTAGCTAACCACACTGGTTAGTTAAATCCCGTGTAACCCTTGATTACTCTTACTTTTAGAGTAAAATCCCTTAGAACAACCTGTTAAGCCATTCCTTTATTTTTGTATACCATAGTATATGTTTCGTTACACCTTTGCACCTTAGCCTGCTGATTCGCTGATAGTATATATATAAAATATATAAGAATCAAATCAATGATAAAAAGATTCCGGAAGAGATATTCCCGGGTCGTATGTCCCAACGAGGCTGCAATTGAAATTTATCCTGGTTTGAAGAGAAATTGACTGATGGAGAATATATGATATGAACACAGATATAATTACAACTAAAATTAATTAAATAAAATCTAATTTAATCTACGAAACAAATATCTGGAAATAGGGAATCTTAAAAATCTAGGAAACAAAATTAGTTATAGGGAAGTCCTAAAATTAAATCTAAATTAAATACGGGGAACAGAATAAGGTATCGGGAAACCTAAATACTAAAAATTAAGAAAATAAATGCTAAATTAAATTAAAAATCAAAATTAAATTCTAATTAACTTAATTTGAAAAATAAAGAAAACTAGAACTAAAACGGAGGTCGTTATAATGTAAAACGAAAAGAAACGTAAAATGCACCCGGAAAAACGGTCTAAAACTGAAATTTTTAAGAAAGAAAATTAAGCCTAAACTAAATTTTATATTTTTCCTAGATAACTAAAAGACAAAAGAAAATTTTAGTAAAAAAGAAAAATAGTTTTATTAATTTTTGGATTTTTTATGAATTTTTAAAGATTAAAAACTAATTAAACTTAAGAAAATAGAAAAAGACAAAAAATAAAAGTTATAAAAATTCTGAAAAAATAAAATAAAATAAAGAAAAAGTTAACAATTCTAAAAATATAAAAATGCCCAAATTTTACTGTTTTAAATTAAAGTAATTAAACTAATTAAATTTAAACCTAAATTAATTATTTAATTAACTAAAAGTCTAATGGCTGTTAAGCTAGAGGACTAACAGTGAAAGGACACAAGGACAACCGGGGTAACAGGCTAACTAACCACAGGGACTAACAAAGTTAACTATGAAAGATAAAATTACACAAACAGTCCCTGAGAATGACCCCGATTACAAAGTAGGTCCCAACAGCTTATTTTTGAAAACTTATAAAAGCAAACTTATTAAGGGGCTTAAGGGGAACAATTTTCCTAATAAGCACATAAGCTGAATCTCAAAGAATAAGCCAGAAATGTGAGCTTTTGGGGCTGCAAAAGCAAAATAAGCTTTTCAGCTTATTTTTCTTTCTTTTTGGGGCTTAAGCTCACAAGATAAGCTGAAAACTAAAGAAATAAGCTACTAGGCCTAAGGGAGTCCTAATGATAAGCTAAGGCTTCCTAATAAGCCCTAAAATAAGCTGAAAGAGACTTAAGCTTATGTGACAGTTTAGAAAGAAAACAGAAAAAAGTGGACTTTAAGCCCTAAATAAGCTAACCTAAAAGGGGAGAATAAGCACAAGATTTGTGTGAATTACAGAAATACCTATAAAAGCTTACAAAGAAAAGCAAAAAGATCCTATGCTTATAATCAAATAAGCTAGAAAAAGTGGGCTGAAATAGGGTCTAGCACCAGGGAGGATCCAACAGTGGCTTAAGGCTTTTTTAGTAGCTTAACACAATAATCTCTCAAGAGCTTTTCCCAAGAACCAACCCAAGACAGATTGAGGGGTGGTCACTTGGCTATATTCAAAATATGAGGCCTAAATCACAATAAACCTGCTGATTTTGATCCCAAAAAGTCAAGGTTTTTCACAAAAAATAGGTTTCATTCTTTTGACTTTATTGTCAAAACCAAAAGGGACAGAGCAAAGGGTGTTTCAAAATAGCTAGATACAAAACCCAAATAGCACAACCAAATGTGCTTAAGCTGCTTAATCAGCTTGAGCACTGTAAGCTCACTTTTTTGCTTATTGGGAAATTGACAAACCGAAAAGAGCACTTAGAAACTTATTTTTAACTGAAAATTGTGGTTAAAGTAGATAGATAAAGCCCACACCTCAGCCAAAGTTTGCTGAGAGTTACAACCCATTACCAACACCATTGTGACACCATTTTTGAGGTAAAACCAAACCACCCCTAAATATTTAAAAATGGATTTTTAACTGATTTTTGGGGCAAATTGAAGGCTGAGAAAATGTTTATAGGTTTTGTTTTAGTAGCTTTAAAACCAATTTTGAATAGAATAAAACAGATATAACAACTAAAAATTAAGGCTGTAAAATTTCGATAATAGCAAAATCACAAACTCTTAAACTATTTGACTAAACTCCCAGAAAATTTAACAACTTAAAAAAAACTTTGAAATCAAACTGAATTACAATAATGCATAAAAGAAATACTAAATTAAGATTAAACTAAAACAATAAAAAAAAAGTGTTTTTTTTCGGCTTGGAGCTTCCTCTTTCTCTTATAACAGCTCAAAAATTCTTAGGTGAGCTGGATGTGAGTGTGCAATGCTCCAAGCATCCTAGCCCTTGGTTTCCCTGTACACCATCTCACCATTTAGATGGGGTTTTTACGGGGTTAGTGTTTTGAACTGGAAAGGATTTATAAGGGACAGGGTAAGTGGAAAGGGAGTGGGATAACGCTGTAGAGGTGTACCGGAGAGTGGGTTTGGACAAGTGAAAACAGGGGGAGAGGTGGTGTTGGGTTTTGGCGCCAAGTGGGATGAGTGCAGGGTTTGATTGCTGTTTGGTTTAAAAGAAAACGTAGGGGAAAGGCAGACCCAAGTCCCCAAGTTCTATACTCTTTATCGATATCTTTAGAAGCCGGGTTTTTTTTTTATTATAAAAAGGTTTGGAAAGTTGACACCGTATGGTCCCTAAGCCGAGCCCGTTTATTTATAACTAAAAGTTTTAAAAAGGTTTCTTGGCTAATTGCAAGAAATGTCCCTCTGGTTTATAACTAAAAGAGTTGTAGTTAATTGCAATTCAGTCCTCCTTGCTGTTTTAACTTAAAAAGAAATAAAGAAGGGGAGTTTAAAAGCTATTTGCAAAACTAGCCCTTTTGAGTTTTATTTAACCAATTTTCTTTGCTTATTTTTTAAAACAACATCAAAAAGTTTGCAATTTAGCCCCTAAAGATTTTGAAAAGGATTTTGGGCTTTGATTTATTGGGCCCATTGGGTTTTGGGTCTTTGGGTTGGGACCCCATGGGTTTGGGTGTTGGGGTTTGGGCTTCAAAGTCTTCACGTCTTTGTCCAATGCACACAAATGGGCTGTTGAAATTTTGATTGACGGCCCATATGGTCTCACAGTCTTCATAAAAATACATTAGGGCATTCCCGCCCATTCAATAGGGTTAAGATTGCATTCAATAGTATCTTCAGTATAGACTCTGACTTTGGCCAATTTTTGGACTTTGCTTGATTTTGCACAGTCTTTTTTCTTTTCCATTCAAAGCTCAGTTTTTGTCATTTGGCTTGGTTTTCTGTCTTTTGATGAGATATCCACTTCCTGCACATACAAATGCAAATACAAACATATTTTTGGCAGTTTTTGTGTCTGTTTTTGGCATTTAGCTCGTTTTCAGAGGTAAAGATATGTGTACTTAAGCACTTATCAAAAACCCCCCAAACTAAGGTATTGTGTTGTCCTCACACAATGTATGAAGTAAACACGTAAAGCCCCGTTTTCACCTCCATTTCTTTATTTACACTAACTACTAACTAATATTTTTGGATTTTCTCATTTTTAAACAAGTTCGACATTCTTTTATATATCAAACTGGTCATAGAATGATGGAAGCGGTCCGTATAGTTGATGATCACACCGCTACGGATGTCCTAGACGATAAATTTCATCGTCCCTCGATTTTTTCACAAGTTCCAAGCTAAGCAAATTAAACAAGTAACATTGTCGCTATAAGTTTATATGATAAGCCCCACATACTTAGACTTGTGAATTTTCAACTCCCACATGGATATACAATTGAATTGTGTGTACTCATTTTAATTTAAAACCATAGACCATCCTGATTTCATAGTCAAAATTCAAAATGAATCATGACACAAAGCAACAACTTATTAAGGCAGTCGTAACTAGATTTCGAGATTATAAACTTTAGAACTTTTTGCACATATTCAACCTATTAATCATAAGTTCTTTAAAGCTTAGGAATGCGTTGCTTAGTTTGAACCCCTACCTCGTGGTTAACGGAGTAGGATATCACAACCAACGACCGATGTTCTTAGTTTGAAAACCCACCCCGTTGCTAGCGTAGTGGGAAATCACATCAACACCTTCTTCCTAATATGGCTAAGGATTGGTGTCTTAGTTTGAACCCTCACCTAGACCTTTCTTCCAAGTGAGATATCACGACACAAAAGACCAATCCCTAGAATTAAAGACGACTAGTTGACCCCCACCTGCTTGTTAACGGAGTGTGATAACACGACACATCTTTAACTTGTTCCAATAATAACAACTGCATGCTACATTGGCAAAATTCAATATTCAAGCCATTTTTTGCATTCATATTTCATTCATGCTTCTTTGGCATTTCGCTATTTTAATCACTGACAAAATCATCGCTTTGAAAACTCAAGTTACAAATTATTGAAGCTTTTTTCTGAAAACAACGATTGACTATATTGACATTAAATTGAATACGTAAGATTAGGTGGATTAGAAATTTACGGGAGGAAAACCACAATTACTCGTATCATTTTTTTAGAATAATCTTAGCTTAGCGCATAAACTGTATATTAACTCTATCATTTCTCGTTTACATATCACATTATTAAAATTCAAAGCAATAGAATTCGTGAAAGCTTGGCCTAAAGGAACTAGCTAGGGCTCAACACGCCCGATCAAGTCAAAAATTATTCTTATTCTACCAAAAGAAAAAGCAAATGTGACAAAACACTATTTATAAATTTGAAAAATTTTTAATTATTTTCCATATTTTTGGTAATTTTGAGGTGGCCAAAAAAAACCGTTTAGCCCGTGGTAACAATGCTGCAGGAAACAATCAAATCGAAGATACCCCCCCAAACTAGAACTAAACATCGTCCTCGATGTTTTGAAGGGTACTACATTAATCCTAAGGCCGTTTATGAGGTATGCCAAAAGATAAAACGTTAGTCGATAAGATTAGGATATCGGATTCCCAAATGAAGCTGAGGATGTGAAACTCTTGATGAATGACAAAACTGAGAGTCTTCACAATCCGGGCAATCCTGGACAATAAACAATAACAACAACATGGAAAACACGGGTAATGGAAAAGATAAGCTATTTTACACAACAACACAAAACACTTATTTAACACTACATACTACTACTACTACGATAAACAAGATAAGCTTGGGTGGCCTCCCACGAAAGCGCTTGTTTAGGTCGCGATCTTGACGACCCATCACAAGGATTTATGGATCCTTGAGGAAACAAGTGGAAATTAAAATTATCATCGGACTTTCATTCAAGTGACTACGATAAGTATTGAATTTCATGAAAGTTCCACTCCGATGAGATACATCCGGCCTAGAAAAATGATACTTTTGAAATGCCGGGATCAAATAAGGTTCTTCAATCCCACAGGAGAGAAGATAAGTGGAATAGACGGGAATGAAAAAGAAAAGGAGAAAGATCCATAACAACATAAGCAAAATGGATTCACTAAAGGTATGAAACTAACTCAAGGGTGGGCAAACATTAAGGCACAAGAACACTGTTCGCTTTCTTGGAAAATATTATCCCACCAACAATCCATTGTAAGCTTGCCCAGCTCGTGCTCATCTTAAAGCAGAAACGATCATACTCCGGTGGAGATATGATTTGAGCGAGTTCATCGGCGAACTCCTCATGACAAAAATCACTCCTATCGGCAGGAGGAAACTGATCATTCGAAAGATCAAAGATAAACGAATCATATTGAGAAAAATCAACATGAGTAGTGGTACTGTTAACAGCCATTACTCTTCTCTTAAAAAATGATCGTTTATCACGTAGAAAGCTTAATAATCAGGAAGAGATCAATCAGAAGGAGAAGTGGGACTTGCCACACCTAGGCTCTTCCACATTAAAGCAGAAAGTTTCCGATCGTGTCAAAAGAATTATCAAAGGTGTTAGTCTCCTCCAAGAAAAGATTAGGAAATGTGGAGGTAGACTTGGTCACAACAACGGAAGATGAACGGGATTATCTTTTATGCTTCGTTTTAGCAACAAGACATTGACATTCAACAATTTTTACCACGAAGGTAATCGTCTTTGATTAAAAGAATTCATCCTCAATCCTTCCAACTTCTGAATAACAATCACTTTCCACCTACGAGCTAACTGGCTCAACATGGGAGGTGATGCCTCAACAACACGACATCGTTACTAGAGAAGGAATCTTCATCAGTCGAAGTTAAATCAACGTTATAATTCAGAGAAAATCCTCAGATTGATCTTTTTTGAAAAGTCAAGAGGGCAGAATTGTCATGAAAAGCACATCACACACTTTGGGAACACCTTTGGACTCACTTGGATTTTGAACCAAGGAATTCAAACACTAGGACTTTATGAATCGCCGATTCTGCTCGTTGCCGAAATTGTGTTAATATGCTCATCCTCCATAATAGAGAGTTTACGGCTCCACGGAGATAAAATGGTGTATTGCAATGGATAACCTCGTCATCATCATCAACACAGTAACGAAGAGGGCGATTCCAAGCCGAGTATTGATGTACTCAGATGAGCTCCTTTCACTTATTGATTTTCATATCTTGAACAAGTTTGCAAGGGCAAATTCTTGCACTTCCTCGGGTTTAGCGTGCTTAACTTCAATAAAGTTGTCCCAAGCAATAAATTGGGCCCCAAAAAATAGAACCTTAGCGTATTTCCCAAAAGAAAAAGCTTACACATTTTTGAGAAAGCTTTCAATCGCTTTTATTAGGTCCTCCTGTGGGCTTGCAAAGCTTCCATGCTCATGAAATGGTTGAGGAGTACTGATGATTGACGGAAAATGCGGGGTATTGAAGTGGTCAAAACCGAAAAGAATTAGAATCATAGCAATGGATTTTTGCTCAAGATAATAGTCCTTCATTCATCGTTGACCTGAAAAGAAAGTCTCATGAGGCCGACTCCACAATAGTCACAACAAAGAAATTGTATGTTTGAAAACTTTGAGAATTTTGTGAGAAATTAAAGTCTTGATTGTAACACGGTTCCGATTGGATAAACGGAACTTGGGGTGAACAATCTGTAACCATATAACATGTTTTTCAAAATCTCATAAGAATGAGTCGGGGGTTTGGAGAAATGGATTGAATAATCGGGAGTGTTTATTAGATGATAGGAGTTAAAAACATTTGGTGTTTCACTCCGGATCTTACAATAAAAACAAACTCCGTCATATTCATATTAATATAACCACAGTTTTTGGCATTAGACCAAAAAATTTTGGTATTTGCACACTTTTCCGAGCTTGTGGGATTCTTCATTAATGGTTTTGTTTTGGTTGGCTCCGGATTAGAGATAATCCAGATTTTCGGTGGACAATTATAACCAACATGATCACCTTCCCCAAGACATACAAATGCATTGTTGCAAAAGATGCCATCTAACGAATCACCACACCGCAACAACACTTTTATGGTCGATTAGTGGAGATTTTGTGAGATTGACAAACTGGTGTCCTTGTTGACCAACGAATTGCTCTCGAAGGAGCATTGTACAACGATGGAAGTGTGCATTGGATGACTTGGAATTATTTTGAAAACTTTTGAAAAAGCTTTCTTTCTCCAAAACTTTTTCTTGTCAGGTCACATTCTAACAATTAAGACCATCAACAGTCCTCCACAATCGAAACAAATTTTCTTTCAATCTTAATTGTGTTGTTGAGGAAAGATTCGGGGCATTTGGGAACAAGAACTTGTTTTGAGTTCTCTTTTGAACAACAAAGCTGAGAGTGCAAATTTCCACAAGCCGAACATGCTTTAATTAATCGCTTTAAAGGCGACAATCGAATGAGTCATAAGAAATTAAATAGATAGAGGGATAAATGAAAGAATTAACTGATACGAAGAAAAAGAAGATTATTTATATGGTTTTTTCGAATTTATTAAACAACATATTTCACAATTGGGCACAAAAAAGATAGACACTTAACCTGATAATCAATCTTACCTTCACGAAGCTCTCAGAATAAAAAAACGCCACAAGGTGACGGGAGAGTAGGAATAGCGCGAAGCGTATTTCTCCTTCGGTCGTAGTTCCTAGGAACAACCACCTTAAACCCCCTCTTTATAGTTTGTTAATCAAATGAGGTTAACCCGTCTATCGGGTAAGTGACACAGAAGGCAAGTTTAATCTTTTGTTCGAGTTGGGAACTCTAGTATTCACACCGAACATATTATGATCATCCCTCAGTTGAGAATAATATATTTTGGTATTTTACCAATTAGTGAATTTTATGTTTTTAGGACGAAAATTTTTTTTTTTTTTTATTTTTTTATATGATATTACTAATAAAAAGAAAAGAAAAATATTTTGTGTATTATTTTTTTTTTTTTTATTTTTTTTTATTTTTTTTTTTTATATGTTATATTAATAATAAGATGAGTTTAGATCCAAAGTTGGATAGAAAACGTAGCAAAATGCCCTCCCGGCAGCGGGCGCCAAAAATTGGTTTCGCTGATAGTATATAATATAAAAATATATAAGAATCAAATCAATGATAAAAAGATTCCGAAGAGAGATCCCGGTCGTATGTCCCAACGAGGCTGCAATTTGAAATTTTATCCTGGATTGAAGAGAAATTGACTATTGAGAATAATGATATTGAACACTTGATATAATTACAACTAAAATTAATTAAATAAAATCTAATTTAAACTACGGGAAAACAAATATAGGAATAGGGATCTATAAAAACTACGGGAAACAAATTTTATTAAAGGAAAGTCCAAAAATTAAATCCTACAATTAAGACGGGGAACAATTAAGGTTATCGGATAACCTAAAACTAACAACTAAAGTAAAATAAATGTCTAAATTAAATTAAAAACAAATTATATTCTAATAACTTAAACTTGAAAAATAAAGACAACTAGAACTAAAAAACGGAGGTCCGTTTGAAAAGTAAAACGTAAAGAAACGTAAAATTGCACCGCGGTAAAACGGGTCTAAAACTGAAATTTAAGAAAAATTAAGCCTAAACTAAATTTTATATTTTTCCTAGACACTAAATGACAAAAGAAAATTTTATAAAAAAGAAAAATATTTTTTTATTAATTTTTGGATTTTTTATGAATTTTTAAAGATTAAAAACTAATTAAACTTAAGAAAATAGAAAAAGACAAAAAATAAAAGTTATAAAAATTCTGAAAAAATAAAATAAAATAAAGAAAAAGTTAACAATTCTAAAAAAATAAAAAGCCCAAATTTTACTGTTTTAAATTAAAGTAATTAAACTTAATTAATATTTAAACCTAAATTAATTATTTAATTAACTAAAAGTCTAATGGCTGTTAAGCTAGAGGACTAACAGTGAAAGGACACAAGGACAACC
>BQNB010012810.1:27259-29759 GCA_026074375.1 Tanacetum coccineum | reverse complement strand
CTTTAAATTATTACCTAGTTTGGACAGTAGGGTGACCCTTTATTTTTCACCAATCATCTCTTAATTTACTGATAAAATAAGAATAGTGGACTACAATAATAAACTACCGGCTAACCATAAGTGGTAAAAAGTCTTATTGGGCTAGGGTTATTAACAGGATCACCACTGCTTTAATTCTCTAAGATAGATTATAATTAAACTAAAGGATGCTTTATGCGAATGCGTTAATTGTGACAGGAATAATCGTGTCTAGGTCTTAGGATGATGTCCTACCTAAGTCTTAAGAATGATATGCCGCTTTGAGATAAGTAAGTTCTCATTAACCACATTACCATTTTGATTTCCAACATTTCCTTGGTTACCAACCTAAGCTAAAATGGCGGGTAAGAGGTTCTGCAATTGTTGGGCAATGATCGTCGAGAAGTCGGGTGCTCCTCCTACACCCCCATTGACTCCTTCTACATTCCCATTAGATACCTCCCCCTGGTCATTCCCTTGACCATTTAATCGGTCAACATGCTCATCATTACCTCCCATAGGTCCTCTACCCCTCCCACCTCTACCAACCCGTTCACTCGTTCCCCCTCCTCATGATTCGGCAACAGGCCGGCCAGCACTTTGGGTCCTCATCCTTGGCGGCATTATCTACACGAGGGAGAATCATAGGCAACGTTAGGTAGGTAGGAAGACTAACATATATATAGAATACCTTACTATATATAAATATACACATAATACCACCATATGGTGTCAACATCAATTTGTGTGAAAGGTATTACCAAGTACGAGTAAGTTGTGATACTTTTATAACTACGTTGGCCATCATATTTATATCCGCATCCTTTCCCAGTCGTACTCAGTATTAAGCTCACACATCTCAATGACTAACATAACTAAAGCACCAAACCGCGAAAACATAAAAGCAAGCAAAAGCGGAACACCGCGCACATAGATCCTATATGCAGCTAAATGACGGATCTTAGGTTATAGTCTATAACCTTGGCTCTGATTACCAATCTGTCATAACCGGACAATGGCGAAAACTCGGGAATGCAACACAATGATCAATCATAACACAAGATACAATATAGAGAAAAACTACAATGCATAAACTTTAAGTGTTACGAAGACCCTCAACTTCAAACAAACCTCAAGTGATGTCCTAAATCATAACCAAATCCATAATCTCTTACAATTCCAATTGCCCGCACAGGGGTTTAAATCCAAACTTAAACCAAAACTTTTAAATACTAAGAACCAAACGATTAAACAAACAAGGCTTTACATGAAAAATCCATACGGGATACTTCTAAGCCTGCTATCACATATCACTAACCTATTCATCTTTTACTTCACCTGAAAATGATACTCGAAAATGTCAACAATAATGTTGGTGAGCTCGTAGGTTTGACTCCAAACCAAAAGCTATGCCAATATCTTAAAACAGTGGATAATAGTGCAATATGACATTGAATATATGCAAATAATCCATGTCTTAACATCCTCGCTAATCATGTAACACGACCTAGCATTCCCGCTAGTCGATCACCATGCCCTAGCATCCCCGCTAGTCATGAAAACATCATTTACCAATGCCCTTGGAGTCACAACTCCGATATGTCACTGACGCACCTAAAGGCCTACCCGTTGGAGCACTATATTAGGGCAGGACCACACTAGACATGGCAAATCCTTGCCAATCACCCTTGCCATGCATCGTAATGCATGCAAGTCAAATCACAACCCTTGACATGCCAAACACAGTGCATGCAAGTAAAATCACAACATATATTGACATACCAGTCATAAGCACATATCTTGTCCCAAAAACAAAACCACATTTTACACAGTTCAAAACACATTTGAGTATCATTTTCCTCCAATGGAAAAGATTTAAAAAAGTGGGGCTACGAGAACTCACCTCAAGCAACTGACTCCACAGGAAACTCAAATCACAAGCAAATGCTACAACGTTCGCACACGACCTAGTTCAGTTAATTTCTCATTTAATCATTCATTTCCAAAACAGCTTTCATGTTTGATGCATAGAGGTTAGACGCGTTGTACAATTACCCGTAACAATTTAGTGGTGTGATGGTTAACGTCTCGTCCCAAAATATCTTATCAATCTAATATCTCAATGATACATTCTGATACTATTTAAAGAAAATAAATAAGTAATATAAGTAAATATTTATAATAAATAATTATAAATATATCCCGATAAGTTCATTCGGTAACCTTAGTTACCGTAAAAATAATCATAATATGGTTGAAAATGAAACGTTTACTCACAATAAACATATTAAATAAGTTTCAAGAAAAAATATATTTTTTGTCTTTTAGTGAATTTATTAAAATAATAAAATTAAATTAATGATATTTTATTATTTAAAATCAAAAATCATGTTCTTAAGTAAAATTAATAAGTATAAACTTTTTATGAAATTTCGACATGACCCGTACGTTTATATAACGTTGTCCAAGGTTTCAACCCTTT
>BQNB010012810.1:0-24886 GCA_026074375.1 Tanacetum coccineum | reverse complement strand
ATATTGTAGTATAAATATCCTCTCCATGCCTTGAAGAGGGTGTTGGTTGGTTTTGTATTCTCACTTTGCTAATGAATTATATGTTTCTTACTTTCTCTCTCTAGAATACATCCATCCTTCCACTTTCTCTCACTAAGTTCCTTCCCATTTCATATCAAAGATTACTTGTATTCTTTAGTTTGGTAAATGAAAGTCTTAAAAAGCTAAAATATAATCTTGCCAACTTTGACAAGGTGGTGAAAAAGAGAACCACATCTGATGCTATAACAGCAGGTGCGTGGGGTTTTGAACATACAAAAGCTTGTTTTCTAACTAAAATAATTCCATTTATAAAAGTTTTAAAAGACACATTTAATGCGTTTGATAAAACTCTTCTAGATGAAATTACTGAAGTTTAAAATGTTTTTAACCAAATGGATGCTGCTGTTGATCAGTGTTCTGTAGAAAAAAATAATTTTGAAATTCAAATCAAACAACTTCGTACTGATAATGATCAAATCTTGAACCAAATCATGTCTCAAGAAATTGTGCATAATGCTATGAATTATGTTGATATTCTTGATGTGCCTAAGTCATGAGTGGATGTATGCAGTAAGTGTCTGGAACTTGAGACTGAGCTTCTTAAAAAGAAAGATTTGATTGAAAAAGATGTTTACGATAAACTTGTCAAAAGTTATTCAACACTAGAAAAGCATTGCATTTCTTTGGAATTAGAAACTCAACTCAATCAAGAAATTTTTCAAAAGGATAATTCTGGTGAAAACCAAAATGCTCCTACATTTAATCAATTATTTGAAATAAATGAATTGAAAGCTCAGTCACAAGAAAAGGACACAGTCATAAGAAAGTTGAAGGATATGATTAAATCTTTGGGTGGAAAAGATAGTGTGGAAAATGTAAAGAAAGACGTTAATGAGATAGAAACAATAAACATTAAGTTGAAGCATAGTGTGGCAAAATTACTTTCTGAAAATGAAAATTTAAGAAAAGAACGAGAGCATTTGAAATTAATTTTCAAAGACGAGTTTGACTCAATTAAAAAGACACGTGTTCGATCCAAAGAACATAGTGACTCTCTAATTGCTCAAATCAATGTAAAGTCTGTTGAAAATTTGAATTTAAATTCTCAACTTCAAGAAAAGGTTTTTGCGATTGCAGCATTGAAAAATGAATTAAGGAAACTTAAAGGAAAAAATGTTGTCGATTCTGCTATTTCAACACCTATTGCCACTACAATTGCTCTAGGAATGTTCAAGCTAGACATCATACCTATTTCTTATAGACTTAATGTAACCTTTGCCCTTTTGTGTTCTGAATATTTTATTTTTAGTCCTTTGACTATTTGACGTTTATCAGTTTATTCAGATATTGTACCATGTTGACGGTGGTGATTTTGTTGAGAATTGAGTAGTTTATGGTTCATTGTGTATAATAATACTTTTAGAGGGTATTATTATGTTATTTGTATTCTGGGTGGTTTGACCCGTGAATTTTGAGAAATGCCGTAAAACGAGTCTTGCCACGTCCGTTAATGCCCAAATGAGTTTTGAGAAGTGAAAAAGGGAAATATGTCAAGTGAATACCTAAGTTAATGGAAAAGTATTTTTAAAGTGAATAAAAATACTAATTTACTTTGGATAATATTTTACGATCGAGTTTTTATGAGTTTGAGCGAAACCGACACGAAAAGAAGAGAACCCGATCCCCTTGGATCCCATTCATGTAAGCTAAGCAAGGAGGAAATAAGGAGGCTATTTTTAAGCAATGTTGTCTAAAAAAGATTAGTACTAATATTCCTTTTACCCTTATTTTCTCATTCATTCACCACATTTCCAAAAAATAAAACACACACATAAGTGTGTGTGCCTTTGTGCGTCCGAACCAAGCAAACAAACAAACACCCTTATTTTTCCAACTTTGATCAAAGAGTGGTGGTTTAGAGGGTTTCCGGGATGATTCTAGTATTTGGGTATTGATAAAAACTATGTGTGGGTAGTCGGTTCGTGTTCGTCTCACTTTTGAAACCCTCTTTTCTTGTAAGTTTCTAAATTTAAATTTCGTTTGTCCTTTTTGGTTTATATTGATGCATAGATGTTAGTTGTACAAGTTGATCGTCGTAAAAATGGATTGTTAGAAACAAAACGGATAAAAAGGTTGTGTTTGGTTTGCGTCGAATTTATAAGGAAATAAAATGGTTTTGTAGTTTTGATGTTGTGGTCGTGATGGTTGAAAAACATATATTGCTAGATAACTTATTTGGTATAATAGCTCTGTATAGCTTATTTGGTGGGCTTTTCATGGCTTATTTTGAACTTATATGCTTTCGGCTTATTTTGGAATCACAGGGGAGGTTATTTTGATTATTTACATGGTATGGCGTATACTCGTGGACAATTTTTATGGCTTACGGTGCTAACCGAATATATATCTTAGCTTATTAGCTTATTTTTAAGCATATGGACTAGTTTTTGGAACTTTTGCGCTCACGGCCCATTAAGCACAAATAAGTCGTGGCTTATTTCTCGGCTTAATGTTGTCCGGGTTATTTTCTTACTTATCGAACTAGCTTATATATACTAATGGGCCTTGGTTTTGGCATAAAACGTGTTTTGGGCCTACAAAAACCTTAATGGACCCTTATTGGGCCTTAAAGCCCAATAAGCTTTATTTAGCCGTTTTAAGAGTTTGTCGGACTTTTGAAAGATTGAAATGAGTTTATGAGATGATATTTAATGTTGTCTTGAGAAAAACACGTTGATAAGTGTCGCGGATTGTGATTTCGGAAATTTGTGTCGAAAAGTTTCGAAAATGTGAAAAGTATTTGAAATAAAGGGTTGAAACCTTGGAAAAACATTATATAAACGTAAACTTCGTAAAAAGTTTATACTTAGAAATATTACTTAAGAACATGATTTTTGATTTTAAATATTAAAATATATTATTTTATTACTTTATTAATTTAATAAATTCACTAAAAGACGAAAAAAATAATTTTTCTCGAAACTTCTTTAATATGTTTATTATAAGTAAACGTTTTATTTTCAACAATATTATGATTATTTTTACGGTAAATGAGGTTACCGAATGGACTTATCGGGATATATTTATAATTATTTATTATAAATATTTAATTATATTCCTTATTTATTTTCTTTAAATAGTATAAGTATGTATCGGTGAGATATCAGGTTGATAAGATATTTTAGGGTGAGACGTCAACCATCAAACCACTAAATTGTTACGGGTAATTGTATAACGCGTCTAACCTTTATACATCAAACGTTGTTTTGGGAATGAATGCTTATATGGGACATTAACTGGACTAGGTTGTGTGCGGACGTCGTAGCATTTGCTTGTGATTTTAGTTTGCTGTGGAGTCAATTGCTTGAGGTGAGTTCTCGTAGCCTCACTTTTCTACTGTACTTCCATTGGAGGGAAATGATACTCAAATGTGTTTTGAACTATTTTTTTAACTGTGCGAAACGTGGTTTTGTTTTTGGGATAATTATGTGCTTATGATTGCTATGTGAATATATGTGATGTGATTTTACTAGCGGGGATGATAGGGAATGGTGATCGACTAGCGAGAATGCTAGGTCGTGTTACATGATTACCGGGGATGCTAATCATGGGTGATTTGCATATATTCACTGTCATATTGCACTATTGTCTACTGTTTTGAGATATTGGCACAACTTTTGGTTTAAGGTCAAACCGACGAGCTCACCAACATTATTGTTGACGTTTTCGAGTATCATTTTCAGGTGAAGTGAAAGATGAATAGGTTGGTGATATGTGATAGCAGGCTTAGAAGTATCTCGTGTGGATTTTTCATGTGATGCCTTGCTTGTTTATTTGTTTGGTTCTTAGTATTTGGTAGTATTGGTTTAAGTTTGGATTTGGACCCCTGTGTGGGCATTTGGAATTGTAAGAGATTATGGATTTGGTTATGATTTAGGACATCACTCGAGGTTTGTTCGAGGTTGATGGTCTTCGTAACACTTGAAGTTTATGCATTGTAGTTTTCTCTATATTGTATCTTGTGTTATGATTGATCATTATGTTGCATTCCCGAGTTTCCGCCATTGTCGGGGTGTGACAGATTGGTAATCAGAGCCAAGGTTATAGAGAACTAGGTGGGTTGGCCTAGACTATAACCTAAGATCCGTCATTTAGTTGCGTATAGGATCTATGTGCGCAGTGTTCCGCTTTTGCTTGCTTTCGTGTGTTCACGGTTTAGTGCTTTAGTTATGTCAGTCATTGAATTGTGTGAGCTCAATATTGAGTACGATTGGGAAAGGATGCGAATATAAGTATAGTGGCCAACATAGTTATAATCATATCATAACTCACTCATATTTAGTAATGTCGTTCACACAAATCAATGTTGACACCATATGTGTTATTAGTGCATTATCCTGTATAATTTTTATAGTAAATATAACAATATAATATGTTATATATATAGTAAGATATTCTATATGTATGTTAGTCTTCCTACCTACCTAACGTTGCCCATGTTCTCCCTCATGTAGATAATGCCACCAAGGATGAGGACCTGAAGTGTTGGCCGGCCTGTTGCCGAATCACAAGGAGGGGGAATGGGTGAACATGTTGGTAGAAGTGGGAGGGGTAGAGGACCTAGGGGAGGTAATGATGACCGTGTTGACGAATTAAATGGTCAAGGGAATGACCAGGGGCAAGAGCTAATGGGAATGTAGAGAGAGTCAATAAGTGTGTGGGAGGAGCACCTGACTTCTCGACGATCATTGCCTAATGATTGCAGAACCTCTTACCCGCCATTCTAGCTCAGGTTGGTAACCAAGGAAATGTTGAAAGTCAAAATGGTAATGTAGTTAATGAGAACATTTAGGAGAACGTTAGGAATGTGTTGGTGAATAGCAACCAGGTAGGTTGTTCATATAAGGAGTTCTTAGCTTATAACCCTAAGGAATATGATGGTAAGGGAGGTGCTGTAGTTCTCACACGATGGATTGAGAAAATGGAGTCCGTGCAAGATATGAGTGGTTGTAGTATTCACCAAAAAGTAAAATACATTGCTGGTTCATTTATGGGTAATTCTTTCAGATCCGCACGCTAAGCCATGAAGTTGCTGTTAGTATGTCATGGAATGACTTTAAGTTTATGATGATAGAAGAGTTTTGTCCTAGTCATGAGATACAAAAGTCAGAAACTAAAATGTGGAATCATGTCATGGTCAGGGCTAGCCATGCGGCTTATACTAACCGATTCCATGAGCTGGCTAGATTAGTTACCTATTTAGTGACTCTAGAAAGTAGGAAGATTAAGAGATACGTGTATGGCCTTGCTCTACAGATCCGTAGGATGGTGGCAGCAATGGAGCCAAAGACTATACAAAAGGCTGTGCAAATTTCTAGTGCACTGACCGATGAGGCTGTTAGGAATGGATCAATTAAGAAGGTTAAGAAAAGAGGAAATGTGGGGGAACCTAGCAAGGATAAGAATGATAGGGATGATAATAAGAGGACTAAGACTGGAAATGCTTTTGCTACAACTGCAAACCCAGTAGGAAGAGAGAATACGGGTACTTGGCCCAAGTGTACCACTTGCAACTCCTATCATGCACCCGGAGGGCCTTGTCGCACATGCTTCAACTGTAACCACCTAGGTTATTTTCAAAGGATTGTAGAGTTGTGCCTAGGAATGTGAACCCGGTAAATGTAAGGAACCCAAACACCTAACTCTCGTGACATGCTATAAATGTGGTAGTTAAACCCGACCATCTCTCAACCAGATCATGTCCTATGTTGAATAGAGCACAAGGACCAAAAGGAAACCATCCAAACCAAGTTAATGCTAATAATAGGGGTTAGGGTCATGGAAACCAAGGGAACCAAGCTAGGGGTAGGGCATTCATGTTGGGAGCAGAGGAAGCTCGCCAGGATCTGAACATTGTGACGGGTACGTTTACTTTAAACAATCATTTTTACCACTACCTTATTTGACTCTGGTGCCGACTATAGCTTTGTTTCCACTACTTTTATACCTCTGTTAGGCATAGAGCCTAGTGAATTAGGTTCTAGATATGAGATTAAGATAGCTAGCGGGCAACTAGTAGAGATTGATAAGGTTATTAAGGGTTGCAAATTAGAAATCGAGGGTCATGTCTTTGACATCGATTTGATACCATTTAGGCATAGGAGTTTTGATGTGATTATAGGTATGGATTGGTTGTCTAATCACAAAGCTAAAATAATTTGTCATGAGAAAGTAGCGAGGATACCCCTACTAGGTGGCAAAGTTCTTAGAGTATCAGGAGAGAGACCGGAAGAGAAAGCAAGACTTTTGATGAGTACTAAGACTAGGGATAAAAAACAAGAAGAGATTGTTATTGTTAGAGATTTTCCTGAGGTATTTCCGGATGATTTATCAGGATTGCCACCTCTCCGGGAAATTGAGTTCCAGATTGAGTTAATCCCTAGAGTTGTACCAATTGTGAAGTCTCCCTATCATTTGGCACCTTCTGAATTGGAGGAGTTGTCAGGACAACTCAAGGAACTCTAGGATAAAGTTTCATCGACCAAGCTCATCGATCTTCCAGAGCACCGTGTTTGTTTGTGAAAAAATAAGATGGTTATTTTAGGATGTATATTAACTAAAGGAATTGAACAAGATGACTGTTAAGAATGTTATTCGCTTCCTAAGGGATTGATGATCTATTTGACCAAACTGCAATGGACACTGTTTTTCCTAAATATAGATCTAGGTCTTATACCAACAGCTAAGGAGTGCATGAGGATGACATTTCCCAAAGACTGCGTTTAAACTCGTTTATGGACAATTCGAGTTCAACTAAAGCCCTATGGTCAGACTATAACGCACTAGTGGTATACAAAGGATTTGATAACAAAGTTTGTTAGCCATATCTTGATAAGATTGTGATAGTGTTTATTAAACATATCTTAATCTACTCTAGGTACTCTGAAGGAGCATGAGACCACTTAATGTTTCTTGGAACAACTCGAAGGAGAAACAATATGCTAAGTTTTCTAAGTGTGACTTTTTGCTAAGAGAAGTGTATTCTTTGGCAATATGGTAAATGGAATGGATACATGTAAAAAAAAGACCTTAGAAATTGATAGTTGTTAATTAATTGGAAAGCCCCTAAACCCGTCTGAGGTTTCGTTCATTCATAGGATTTAAAACTGGAATTACCATAGATTCATTGAGAACTTTTCTAAGATAGCTAAGTCTCTTACTATCTTTACTCAGAAGTGTAATACTTTCGATTGGGGTGAGGAACAAGAATTGGCATTTCAAACTTTGAAGGATAAGTTGTGTAATGAATGTGGGAGTGCCGACCATCTCAAACTGGCATGTCCTAGATAGAATAGAGCACAAGGACTGGGAGGAAACCGTCCAAACCAAGTTGTTGCTAATAATGAGGGTTAGGGTCATGGATACCAAGGGAACCAAGCTAGGCGTAGGGCATTCATGTTGGGAGAAGAGGAAGCTCGCTAGGATTCAAACATTATGACAAGGAAAGTTTACTTTAAACAATCATTTTGCCACTACCTTATTTGACTCTGGTATCGACTATAGCTTTGTTTCCACTACTTTTATACCTTTGTTAGGCATAGAGCCCAGTGAATTAGGTTTCAGATATGAGATTGAGATAGCTAGCGGACATCTAGTAGAGATTGATAAGGTTATTAAGGGTTGCAAACTAGAAATCAAGAGTCATATCTTTGACATCGATTTGATACCATTCGGGCATGGGAGTTTTGATGTGATTATAGGTATGGATTGGTTGTCTAATCACAAGGCTAAAATAACTTGTCATGAGAAAGTAGTGAGGATACTACTACTCGATGGCAAGGTGCTTAGAGTATTAGGAGAGAGACCATAAGAGAAAGCGAGACCTTTGATGAGTGCTAAGGCTAGAGATAAGAAACAAGAAGAGATTGTTGTGGTTAGAGATTTTCCCGAGGTATTTCCGGATGATTTATCAGGATTGCCACCTCTCTGAGAAATTGAGTTCCGGATTAAGTTAATCCTTGGAGATGTACCGATTACAAATTCTCCCTATCGTTTGGCACCTTCTGAATTGGAGGAGTTGTTGGGTTAACTCAAGGAACTCCAAGACAAAGGTTTTATTCGACCAAGCTCATCGCCTTGGAGAGCACCGGTATTGTTTGTGAAAAAGAAGGATGGTTCTTTTAGGATGTGTACTGACTATAGAGAATTAAACAAGTTGACTGTTAAGAATCGTTATCCACTTCCTAGTATTGATGATCTATTTGACCAACTGCAAGGGTCGTAGTTTTTCTCAAAGATAGATCTTAGGTCTGGATATCATCAGCTGAGAGTGCATGAGGATGACATTCCAAATACTGTGTTTAGAAATCGTTATGGACATTTCGATCTTAGAGTAATGCCCTTTGGTCTGACTAATGTACCAGCGGTATTCATGGATTTAATGAACGGATTTTGTAGGCCTTATCTTGATAAGTTTGTGATAGTGTTTATAGGCGATATCTTAATCTACTCTAAGACTCGAGAGGAGCATGTAGAATACTTAAGGTTAGTCTTGGAACTGATCAAGAAGGAGAATCTGTATGCTAAGTTTTCTAAGTATGAATTCTGGCTAAGAGAAGTGCAGTTTCTCGGGCATGTGATAAATGGTAATGGGATTCATGTAGACCCTAGTAAGATTGAAGCCGTTAAGAATTGGGAAGCCCCTAGATCTCCGACTAAGGTTCGTTTGTTCTTAGGATTGGCTGGATATTACCGTAGGTTCATTGAGAACTTTTCTAAGATATCTAAGTCTCCTACTATCTTGACTCAGAAGTGTAAGACTTTCGATTGGGGTGAGGAACAAGAATTGGCATTTCAAACTTTGAAGGATAAGTTGTGTAATGCACCTGTTCTAGCTCTCCCCGATGGACCGAAAGACTTTGTGGTGTATTGTGATGCGTCCGGGTTAGGACTAGGCTGCGTGTTGATAAAGAGAGGTAAAGTGATAGCATATGCGTCTAGGTAGTTGAAAATTCATGAAAAGAATTATACGGCCCATGATTTGGAACTGGGAGCAGTTGTGTTTACCTTTAAGATTTAGAGACATTATCTGTATGGGACAAAGAGTGTCATATATACGGATCATAAGAGTCTTCAACATATCTTTAGACAGAAAGAGTTGAATATGCGACAGCATCGCTAGATAGAGTTGTTTAGTGATTATGACTGTGAGATTCACTACCATCCTGGTAAGGTGAATGTGGTGGCTGATGCCCTAATTAGGAAGGAAATTGTAAAACCTAAGAGAGTTAGAGATATGAATATGACCCTTCAATCAAGTATCAAGGATAGGATACTGGCGGCTCAGAAGGAGGCTGTAGATGAGTCTGCAAGATTACAGAAAGGGTTGGACAAAATGATAGAAAAGAGAAGTGATGGGACTTTGTACTACCTGGATCGAATATGGGTGCCTTTGAAGGGTGATGTGAGAACCTTGATAATGGACGAAGCCCATAAGTCGAAGTACTCTGTACACCAAGAGCTGATAAGATGTATTATGACCTTAGAGATAGGTATTGGTGGTCGGGTATGAAGAATGACATAATAGTGTATGTAATTAAGTGTTTGACTTGTTTGAAGGTTAAGGCTGAACATCAGAGGCCACCTGGCTTACTGCAGCAACCTAAGATTCCTGAATGGAAATGGGAAAGGATAGCTATAGATTTTGTGACTAAGTTACCTAGGACTAGTAGTAGGCATCACACAATATGGGTCATTGTGGACCGATTGACTAAGTCTGCTCATTTTCTACCTATGCGTGAGGATTATAAGATGGATAGATTGGCTATATTGTATTTGAATGAGATAGTTGCTAGACATGGTGTTCCGATCTCGATCATATCGAATCATGATAGTCATTTCATGTCAAGGTTTTAACAGTCAATGCAAGAGGCATTAGGAACTCGATTGGACATGAGTACGGCTTACCACCCTCAGATCGATAGTTAGAGTAAGTGTACTATTCAGACCTTGGAAGACATGCTTAGAGCATGCGTCGCGGACTTCGGGGGAAGTTGGGATGTTCATCTTCCGTTAGTTAAGTTTTTGTATAACAATAGTTATCATTCTAGTGTGAGATGTGCTCCGTTTGAGGCATTATATGGTAGAAAGTGTCGTTCGCCAATTATGTGGGCTGAGGTTGAAGAAGGTCAGTTAATAGGACCTAAGTTGGTACAGGAAACCACTAAGAAGATCTCGCAGATTAAGGATAGACTTAAGGATGCACGTGATCGTCAGAAGAGTTATGTTGATAAGAGGAGGAAGCCTCTAAAGTTTAGTGTAGGTGACTATGTTTTTCTTAAAGTGTCGCCTTGGAAAGGTGTGATACACTTTGGGAAGAAAGGGAAACTAGAACCTAGATTCGTTGGACCTTTTAAGATTATTGAAAAAGTAGGGCCCGTGGCCTACAAGTTAGATTTGCCTGAGGAATTAGATGGTGTTCATGACACATTCCACGTGTCAAACCTTAAAAAGTGTTTGGCTGATCCAACATTACAAGTGCCCTTAGATGATATCCAAGTTGATTCCAAGTTGAATTTTGTAGAAAATCCTATGGAAATTTTGGAAAGAGAGTTCAAGAAGCTGAAGCGTAGTAGAATTGCCATAGTCAAGGTTTGGTGGAATTCGAAACGTGGTCCTGAATTCACACGGGAACGTGAAGATCAGATGAAGCTTAAGTACCCGCATTTGTTTAGTGATGATAGTAGTTGAATTTCGGGGATGAAATTCTTTTAAGTGGGGTAGAATGTAACCTTTGCCCTTTTGTGTTTTGAATATTTCATTTTTAGTCCTTTGACTATTTGTCGTTTATCAGTTTATTCAGATATTGTACCATGTTGACGGTGGTGATTTTGTTGAGAATTGAGTAGTTTATGGTTCATTTTGTATAATAATCCTTTTATAGGGTATTATTATGTTATTTGTATTCCGGGTGGTTTGACCTGTGAATTTTGAGAAATGCCGTAAAACGAGTCATGACACGTCTGATAATGCCCAAATGAGTTTTGAGAAGTGAAAAAGGGAAATATGTCAAGTGAATACTCTAAGTTAATGGAAAATTATTTTTAAAGTGAATAAAAATACTAATTTACTTTGGAAAATATTTTACGATCGAGTTTTTATGAGTTTGAGTGAAACCGACACGAAAAGAAGAGAACCCGAGCCCTTTGGATCCCATTCGTGTAAGCTAAGAAAGGAGGGAACAAGGAGGCTATTTTTAAGCAATGTTGTCTAAAAAAGATTAGTACTAATATTCCTTTTACCCTTATTCTCTCATTCATTCACCACATTTCAAAAAAATAAAACACACACATAAGTGTGTATGCCTTTGTGCATCCGAACTAAGCAAACAAACAAACACCCTTATTTTTCCAACTTTGATCAAAGACATGGTGGTTTAGAGTGTTTTCGGGTTGATTCTAGTGTTTGAGTATTGATAAAAACTACGTGTGGGTAGTACGTTCGTGTTCGTCTCGCTTTTGAAACCCTCTTTTCTTGTAAGTTTCTAAATTTAAATTCCGTTTGTCCTTTTGGGTTTATATTGATGCATATATGTTAGTTGTACAAGTTTATCGTCGTAAAAATCGATTTTTAGAAACGAAACAGATAAAAAGGTTGTGTTTGGTTTGTGTCGAATTTAAAAAGAAATAAAAGGGTTTTGTAGTTTTGATGTTGTGGTTGTGATGGTTGAAAAACATATATTGCTAGATAACTTATTTTGTATAATAACTTGTAAAGCTTATTTTGTGGGCTTTTTGTGGCTTATTTTGAGCTTATATGCTCTCGGCTTATTTTGGAATCACAAGGGAGGTGATTTTGATTATTTACGTGGTATGGCGTATACTCGTGGACTATTTTTATGGCTTACGGTGCTAACCGAATATATATCTTAGCTTATTAGCTTATTTTTAAGCTTATGGACTAGTTTTTGGAGCTTTTGGGCTCACGACCCATTAAGCACAAATAAGTTGTGGCTTATTTGTTGGCTTAATGTGGTTCGGGTTATTTTCTTACTTATCGAACTAGCTTATATATATACTAATGGGCCTTGGTTTTGGGCTTAAAACGTGTTTTGGACCTATAAAAACCTTAATGGACCCTTATTGGGCCTTAAAGCCCAATATGCTTTATTTAGCCGTTTTAAGAGTTTGTTAGACTTTTGAAAGATTGAAATGAGTTTACGAGATGACATTGAACGTTGTCTTGAGTAAAACACATTGATAAGTGTCGCGGATTGTGATTTTGGAAATTTGTGTCGAAAAGTGTCGAAAATGTGAAAAGTATTTGAAATAAAGGGTTGAAACTTTGGAAAAACATTATATAAACGTACGGGTCATGTCGAAACTTCGTAAAAAGTTTATACTTAGAAATTTTTCTTAAGAACATGATTTTTGATTTTAAATAATAAAATATTATTATTTTATTACTTTATTATTTTAATAAATTCATTAAAAGACGAAAAATATAACTTTTCTCGAAACTTCTCCAATATGTTTATTATGAGTAAACGTTTCATTTTCAACCATATTATGATTATTTTTACGGTAACTACGGTTACCGAGATATATTTATAATTATTTATTATAAATATTTACTTATATTACTTATCTATTTTCTTTAAATAGTATAAGTATGTATCGTTGAGATATCGGGTTGATAAGATATTTTGGGGTGAGACGTCAAGCATCACACCACTAAATTGTTACGGGTAATTGTACAACGAGTCTAACCTCTATGCATCAAATGTGAAAACTGTTTTGGGAATGAATGATTAAATGGGACATTAACTCTACTAGGTCGTGTGCGGACGTCGTAGCATTTGCTTGTGATTTGAGTTTGCTGTGGAGTCAGTTTCTTGAGGTGAGTTCTTGTAGCCCTATTTTTCTACTATTTTTCCGGTGGGGGAAAATAATACTCAAATGTGTTTTGAACTATTTTTTAACTATATGAAACGTTGTTTTGTTTTTTTGGAATAATTATGTGCTTATGATTGCTATGTGAATATATGTGACGTGATTTTACTTGCATGTACTGTGTTTGGCATGTCAAGGGTTGTGATTTGACTTGCATGCATTGCGATGCTTGGCAAGGGTGTTTGGCAAGGATTTTCCATGTCTAGTGTGGTCCTGCCCTAATATAGTTCTCCAGCTGGTAGGCCCTTTAGGTGCGTAAGTGACATATCGGAGTTGCGACTCCAAGAGCATTGGTATATGCTATTTTCATGACTAACGGGGATGCTAGGGAATGGTGATCGACTAGCGAGAATGCTAGGTTGTGTTACATGATTAGCGGGGATGCTAATCATGGGTGATTTGCATATATTCACTGTCATATTGCCTTGTTTATTTGTTTGGTTCTTAGAATTTGGAAGTTTTGGTTTAAGTTTGTATTTGGACCCCTGTGTGGGCATTTGGAATTGTAAGAGATTATGGATTTGGTTATGATTTCGGACATCACTCGAGGTTCATTCAAGGTTAATGGTCTTCGTAACACTTGAAGTTTATGCATTGTAGTTTTTCTCTATATTGTATCTTGTGTTTTGATTGATTATTATGTTGCACTCCCGAGTTTTCGCCATTGTCGAGGTGTGACAAAGATAATATAAGATTTTGCCCATTGAAGGTATATTTGCCTAATACCTTAATTCTCAATACAATGCGTCCGTTTAACATGTATACAAGTGAGCGTTACTCACCCGGACGGGGTATATTGAACCCAATAAATCTATTTATAGTACTAGCGTTTACCAAGAATGTAATTAACGGTTCATGAAATTAGGGACTTTTCAGGCAAATGGTACTCAATGTTAATAATTCACGTATTCGGATCAAGCATACCCATCAATCACTTGTGTTTAATTTTGCAAAACTAGCATGTAATCTCCCCCGTGAAGTTAGAAAAACATTAAATAAGTAAAAGGGACTACGAACGCACCTTGAGCAAACGATGAGAAAAGAAATGATCAACAACGAAGAAATGAAGTCACAAGATGCTAACCGCGACCTAATTGAACGACGCGCTTTAGGATAAAGAAATATATTTACCGAAATAATGCATAATACATCTATAAAGATCAAATAGCATCCACACGTGTTGTGTCTTGGTTTAATTTGCAAGACGTGTCTTTACGAAGATAAAAGATCTTTAGTTAAGCTTATGACACTTAGATGGAAAATTACTATTTTTGGAAAGTTTATAATTTAGGAAACTTTAGAATTTCGGGACGTTAATACCGTCCCCTAATATTTGATAAGTCCATTAACCCTAAACACACTAAGAAAAGCTTAAACATCTACTTCTACTTTCACCTCATCAATACTTATCTCGTAACAAAACTTACTATTTTTAGCAATATTTAATGCTTTCGAAATATCAACTTTAGAAGGTCTCTAACATGCCCTTATAGTGTATAGGTGTTACAATAACTTTCGCTAGGGTCTCTACATCCCAAACGAACCTGAAAACGTCTGAAACACTCATTTTATATTGCAATCAGCTCAAACTTTATTTAAAGTGTCTTAAAAATGACTCAACTTTATGATGGTATAAGTCTTTCGTCTTTGACTTTCAAGCTTAAGGAAAACATGCTACCTCCGGTAATATTTCATTCCGGACAACTTTTGTTTTATAAGTTTAAGCCGGTTCGGACCCGAAAGGGGTCAAAACCTCGTTTTAAAATCTGATCAGATGGTATAATGAAGCTGGAAAAATGTTTAAGTTTCGGCAAATTCAAAATTGTCATATCTCTTTCATTATGCACCCGTTTTCTACGTTCTCTATATAAAAATTTATCTACATAAAATAAGCTATCCAACATTTAACCTTTTAGCTTGTCAAAACCTTTATAAGTCACCCAAAAGCTATCAACTAAATTCGGACATCAAGGGTATATATATCCGAAATCGCCGCAAAACTTCACCACAACTTCTCAATAACTCAAATCTATACTAATCCTCTTCATCTACTTAATCCACAACAAAAACCATAATTTATACGAACCTAATCCCATCTCCAATATCTTTCACACACACTAATCCACTTATCTTAGTTCTAATCACAATAAATTAACAAAACAAGTATAATAACAACATATTTTTATAAAACCCATTTCTTTAACTTTTAAAAGATGACACAACACATGGGTTCATATGGATTCAAGAACAAGAACATGAAATAATCTAGAAATAGGACAGAAGAGTTCAAGAATCCCTTACAAGTGTGAAGAACAAGCTAAAAATGATAAAAACTTGATTAGGATATGAAGAACTTGAAAAACCTCAAATAATAATGAAACCCTAAAATCTTGATTCTTGATTAACCCTTGAAATTGGATGAATTAAACCCTTAGAACACTTTAAAATACTTTTGATATGAACTTAGAACACTTAGAATTAAAAGGAAAATGAAGATGAAGAAACCCTTTTGAGTGTGTTTGTTGTCGGATGCTTTAAAACAAATACAAAAGGAGAGAGAAAAACTTTTGTGTGGGGTGATTTTTTTGTTATTGTTGTGTGTGAGGAATAAATTTAGCCCAAATCGGGGGGGGGGGGGGTGGGGGGGGGGGGGGGGGGGGGGGAGTGGGGTGGGGGGGCTGTGTGGTTTTTTTTTATATTTTTTATTTATTTTATTATTTTTTTTTTTTTTTTTTTTTTTTTTTTTTTTATATATATTATTTTTTTTTTTTTAATTTTTTAATTTTTTTAAGATTTATTTCTTTTATTTTTAATCGTGAGCTACCAACCAAACAAAAGGAGAGAAGAAAACTTTTGAGTGGTTTGTTAAAAGAATAAGAACCCTAATGTGTGAGATGGTGTTGTATTTATACCCAAAGTGTAGGGTCTTGGGTCCATGGGGCTTGACCTAGTTAAGTGACTAGCATACCCATGTGGTGTGTTAGGGGTTCGGTTGAAAGGAAAAGAGTGAGCCATTGTTGCAAGTATTCTTGTTCTTGGTTCATGGTTTGATTAGTTCTATACATGTAATAAGCAAATAAGTTTGCCAAGAAGTGGTATTATTTTTTTGTTAAATTATTTGTGTAGTGAATTGTTTGTGGGGGTGAAAGTTTAATTAAAAAGATAGAAGGCATAAATGTAAAGAATGCAAGGTTTTGGCGTAACGTGAAGAGAAAGTGAAAAATGCTAAGGATAAAATTACAAATTCTCGGTGTATATAATGAAAATATTAAACTACGTAGGACACGTAGACGGATAATAATCCTAAGGACGGTTTACGCTAAATAACAATTTACGACAACGCGCGGTAACACTTCGGTAAAACTGTAAAAAGTAAAATTTTACTCAAAAGTAAAATAAAAAATAAGATATGGATTAAAAATATTGACCTGTAATTTACGAAGTGTTACAATCAACCCACGTTAGGGAACTCTGGTCCCTAGAGTTCAACGGGTGACATCAGCTGGCGAGGTGGTTGCGAAAAGATGAGGGTGCTTGCTTCTGAATTGATCTTCTCGCTCCCGTGTGCATTTGGGTCCTCGTTGAGAGTTCCAATGAACTTTGACGATAGGGTTACGACTCTGCGTTAGTTGTTTGACCACATGGTCTATGATCTTTATAGGATCCTTGATAAATCATAGCTTGTTGTCGAGTCGAATTTCATTTACCGGAATGACAATGTTTTCATCAAATAAACATTTCTTTCCGTGCAGGGGCTGAAGCTACTATCTTCAGATTATGTGCCAAAACATGATCGAGGGTTTCAAATAAACAATTAAGCAAGATAGCAAATGAATATTGAATAAATAATAGTTAATACATAAAATGTCTGCGATGTGCGTGTAGGTACGGATGAGTTGTTAGGAAAATGCTTAATGAAAGGATTGAATATATGTGTTGATGAGAAGGCAAACGGAATCGAAAATTAATAAGTCGTATTGATGATCAAAGAAGCACACACCAAATAACAATACGTATCAAGATCGAAAAATGAATTTGTAATGATAATCAATGTGAACATGGGGATCAAAGAAATTACTAATCTTCAAAGGAAGTGAATGCCAATGCAAGTAGGTTATAATGAGTTTGATATTTCAGGATTAGAGAATCCCAAAAGAGAGATTAATTATTTTATAAACAAGGTAGCGAACAACCATTAATAAATACAACGAAAGAATGAGTAGATCATAAAAGAAGAATAGTCATAGCATCGCGTGAGGAATGAATGAGAGTATATGAAGAAACAGTAAAAGATATCGCGAGCATACAAAATATGAATATGTCAATGACTTAAGAGAGCACGTAAAAGAACATATGTACAAATGTAATAATGATTAAAAGAATAAACATAGAGTATGATTCGCATAAACAAATCACTAAATAAAAGAAGTATGAAAAATCATCTGTACAAATAATCAAGCAAACAAAGAATCAATTGATCAACAAAATGGACGTAGAGAGTCTCTTGTTTTTTAAGATTACGAACCGGTAGGCTATAGAGAGTCACCCGTAAAATTTATTGATGCAACCGAGAGTATTAATACTAATAGCTGAAAGAGGTGTATCTCAAAGAAACAATATATCAAGGATGTTATACGAGATAGGTGAATTAATTATACAAACAATTAATTATTAGAGAGAGTTAATATCAATGGCTAAAGCAAGCACATATTAAGAGAATGGTTTATCAAAGATGTCCAAATGGGATATGAAAGGTTAATTGTACAAACAATTAATTATTGGAGGGAGTGGATGTATCCGTACCACAAAGCAAACAATGCATCGAGAGTTTTCAAAGAAATGTTTTAAATAAAAAGGTCATCATTAACTATGATGATCGAGATATATAATAATAATAGTAAAAGAAAATGAGATAAAATGAGATTATGAACAACCATAACAACAAATGATATATCATAAGGCAACATAATTTCATTACATAATCATAAGATAAGTTCTATAAGCTGCGGTGTTTTCAAGAGATGACAAAATACACCAGTCAGCATAACGCGTGCTAAATGAGATTCTCAGTTTAAAGGTAGAACAAAAGTCCAGAAGGTATAAAAGAAAGGTCTAATCTAACTGAAGCCGTTTGACATTCACTGCGGTCCCTGAGCTCTCTGCTCTAACGCACTATCGCGAGTCCTGAAATCCATTATTTCCTCCCTAGCATTCGCAAGTGCAAGCTGTAGTATCTCAACCCTCAGATCTGCAACATCAACTCTAGCCTCCAAAGTCTCCACATCATACTCAATCGCTTCCATCCTATCCAAGGACATATCCTCAAGCTGATCGAACAGTTTGTCAATCATATCATCGTGACGAACCAGTCTTGCCAAAATCAATAGAATGGTACGATGGATAGGCTCACCAGTAACTGGATGATTCTAAGATGCAAACGAGCTCTATCCAAACTCATACTTCGGTTCACCCTCGCGGTCTCTCCAAGTCTGAACTTGGGGTTGTATCCATTCCCGGCGTCAAGCAGCCGACCTGAGACGACGCCTCCGAACCTGCATTGCAACAACCTCAGGTGCAATGGTCTTAGTAGCAGCATTGGTCATGACAATATCCTTCTGTGGTGAAGATGGTGCATGGTCGATGGAATCAGATACCTGATTAATGAAAACAGGATCTGCCATAATGCTCTGAATTCAAGCACATAAGTAATAATAAGCATATATCATTTAAGTGTTTATAAAAGGGAATCATATAAATTAAATATTAATGCTTTTATAAATAAGCATAACTAATCAGGAATCGTCAATATTTATATAATTTATCTTTATATAAATAAATAGTGATACACCATAAGATAATCGTAAAAGATCAAAAAAAGTCAAGTATTATATAATTATTATCTATATAATACTAATAGTAATGCTCGAGGGAGTAAAGATAAAAAGCCCAGAAGTACGCGCACATGGATATTGGATAAAACAAGAAAATACTCTTAATTATGAAAAATGGTTATAGTCTAGGTTTCGAAAACGACTTAGTTCTCTATAACGAGTGCTCTAATAACAATCTGTAACACCCTAAATTCAGAACGCAACGGAATACAACATGGGGTGCTACTTCATAGTCACAAAGTACAAGTTACGGAAAACGACCTCAAAAGAGACGTTCAAAAATAAGTTTTCACATTCGACAAATCAAAAGATCAGAGTTTACAAACAGGTCCCAAACAGTTTTAAAATATCCCATACGTTCAGACATGACAATATAAAAGAAAGTCTTTACAAAACACAATGTTTTTAAAGGATTGTTTTAAATTGAATATATAAAAAAATGTAGAGTCTCCAAAGTACATATCCGTGCGACCTCCCTTCGAGCAATACCTAAAAGACCCGAGATAACATGCGAAAAACGGCCAACAAACAATGTTGAGTAAATTTCTTAGAGTTTATAAAGTAAATAAGTAGAACACAAGCTTTTGTTCATCGAGTGACATTGCAACACATACAAGTCAGGTAATAATATTATTGCATCGAGCTCATGACACCGAACCTTAATGAATATAATATAAGATTTTGCCCATAGAATGTATATTTGCCTAACACCTTAATTCTCAATACAATGCGTCCGTTTGACATGTATTCAAGTGAGCGTTAATCACCTGGACGGGGTATGTTGAACCCAATAGATCTATTCATTGTACTAGCGTTTACCAAGAATGTAATTAACGGTTCATGAATTTGGAGACTATTCAGGCAAATGGTACTCAGTGTTAATAATTCACGTATTCGGGTCAAGCATACCCATTAATCACTTGTGTTTAATTTTGCAAAACTAGCATGTAATCTCCCCCGTGAAGTTTGTAAAACATTAAATAAGTAAAAGGGGCTTTGAATGCACCTTGAGCAAACGATGAGAAAAGAAATGTTCAACAACGAAGAAATGAAGTCACGAGATCCTAACCGCGACCTAATTGAACGACGCGCTTTAGGAGAAAGAAATATATTTAACGCAATAACGCATAATACGTCTATAGAGATCAAATAGCATCCACGTGTGTTGTGTCTTGGTTTAATTAGCAAGACATGTCTTTACAAAGATAAAAGATCTTTAGTTAAGCTTACGACACTTAAACGAAAAACTACTATTTTTGGAAAGTTTCTATTTAAGGAAAGTTTAGAATTTCAGGACGTTAATACCGTCTCTTAATATTTGATAAGTCCATTAACCCTAAACACACTAAGAAAAGCTTAAACATCTACTTCTACTTTCACCTCATCAAGACTTATCTCGTAACAAAACTTACTATTTTTAGCAATATTTAATTCTTTCGAAATATCAACTTTAGAAGGTCTCTAACATGCCCTTATAGTGTATAAGTGTTACAATAACTTTCGCTAAGGTCTCTACATCCCAAACGAACCTGAAAACGTCTGAAACCCTCATTTTATATTGCAATCAGCTCAAACTTTATTTAGTGTCTTAAAAATGACTCAACTTTATGATGGTATAAGTCTTTCGTATTTGACTTTCAAGCTTAAGGAAAACACGCTACTTTTGGTAATATTTCATTCCGGACAACTTTTGTTTTATAAGTTTAAGCCGGTTCGGACGCGAAAGGGGTCAAAACCTCGTTTTAAAATCTGATCAGAAGATATAATGAAGCTGGAAAAATGTTTAAGTTTTGGCAAATTCAAAATTGTCATATCTCTTTCATTATGCGCCCGTTTTCTACGTTCTCTATATAAAAATTTATCTACAGAAAATAAGCTATCCAACATTTAACCTTTTAGCTTGTCAAAACCTTTATAAGTCACCCAAAAGCTATCAACTAAATTCGGACATCAAGGGTATATATATCCAAAATCGCCATAAAACTTCACTACAACTTCTCAATAACTCAAATCTATCCTAATCTCCTTCATCTATTTAATCCACAACAAAAACCATAATTTAAACTAACCTAATCCCATCTCTAACATCTTTCAAACACACTAATCCACGTATCTTAGTTCTAATCATAATAAATTAACAAAACAAGTATAATAACAACATATTTTTATAAAACCCATTTCTTTAACTTTTAAAAGATGACACAACACATAGGTTCATATGGATTCAAGAACAAAAACATGAAATAATCAAGAAATAGGAGAGAAGAGTTCAATAATCTCTTACAAGTGTGAATAACAAGCTAAAAATAATAAAAACTTGATTAGGAGATGAAGAACTTGAAAACACCCAAATAATAATAAAACCCTAAAATCTTAATTCTTGATTAACCCTTGAAATTGGATGAATTAAACCCTTGGAACACCTTAAAATACTCTTGAGATGAACTTAAAACACTTAGAATTAAAAGGAAAATGAAGATGAAGAAACCCTTGTGAGGATGTTTGTTGTCGTGAGCTACCAACCAAACAAAGGAGAGAAGAAAACTTTTGAGTGGCTTGTTAAAAGAATTAGAACCCTAATGTGTGAGATGGTGTTGTATTTATAGCCAAAGTGTAGGGTCTTGGGTCCATGGGGCTTGACCTAGTCAAGTGACTAGCACACCCATATGGTGTGTTAGGAATTCGGTTGAAAGAAAAAGAGTGAGCCATTGTTGCAAGTATTCTTGTTCTTGGTTCATGGTTTGATTAGTTCTATACATGTAATAAGCAAATGAGTGAAACTTTGGTGCCAAGAAGTGGTATTATTATTTTTTTGTTAAATTATTTGTGTAGTGAATTGTTTGTGGAGGTGAAAGTTTAATTAAAAAAGTAGAAGGCACATAGTTAAAGAATGCAAGGGTTTGGCGTAACGCGAAGAGAGAGTGAAAAATGATAAGGATAAAATTACAAATCCTCAGGGTATATAATGAAAATATTAAACTACTTAGAACACGTAGACGGATAATAATCCTAAGGACGGTTCACGCTAAATGACAATTTACGACAATGCGCGATAACACTTCGGTAAAACTGTAAAAAGTAAAATTTTACTCAAAAGTAAAATAAATAATAAGATATGGATTAAAAATATTGACCCAGAATTCACGAAGTGATACACCACATGTCTAGGTGAACAAGTTCAACAAGAGACTTAGACTTATGATCTGACAAGGGAAAAGGCTCTGTTGTTTGCTTAGCCCTTTGACAGACTTCACCCAAAGGCACAAAAGTGTTATCAATGATACTCAGGTCATTTTTTAGCACATATCGAACTTGGTCAGCAGGATGACCAAGTCTATTATGCCACAACAGTTTAGACACATGATAGGACATAACCACATTGGACTGGCCTATACAATTAGAATTATTCATGTCAAACCGGCATAGGCCACCAAATTCACTACAAGTCCCCAAACCCTTCTCCCTTTTCAAGTCTTGAATATAACATTTATTTTCATCAAAACCAACAAACATTTTACTGTCTCGAACGAGATTATTAACAGATAAAAGACTAACACACTACCCAAGAACAACTAGCACATCATAAAGAATCACATTATTGGTTAATTTTAAGTTCCCAATGTGACTGATTGTAGCAAGAGTACCATTGGGGTGACCAACACTAATTTTTAGCTCATAAATATCCACAATATTATACATTCCAATAGTTGAAACAGTTGAATGTTGGTTTGCCCTAGAATTAATTATCCACCCCATAGTAATAGTGGTCATAGAAAGACTAGAATTGGCATAGAAATACTTAGAAAAATTTATATTAAACTAGACATTACCATTAAAGAAGGAATCCCTACTTGCCATATTGGTATGTATGCTCACAGAAGGCTTATCATTGATCATACTAAGCAGCTTTTGCATCTGCTTAGGAGTAAAGCCAGAAGACAGACTAGAAGAAGAGGGGTTATCACTCATTTTAACATCAACATTAGCATTAAAAGATTGTTTTACAGAATTAGAATTCCTTTTGAAACCTTGAGGAAAATCGACAATCTCAAAACACCTATCAATAGTGTGACCAAGTTTACCACAATGTTTACAATTCAAGTTTGGATTAGGTCCCCTATTGACATTACTTGCAGAGCCTATGGTGAAGTTATTATTGTTATTGTTAAACTGTCTCCTATTATTGTTAAAAGTTTTAGCAACAAAGGAAGTAGCATTCTGTTTAGACTCAGTAACACCAAAGGACTCAGGAACCCTTCTATGGGATTCCTTCATAGAAACCACATTATAAGTATCCTTAACTTCAGGAAGAGGATCTCTTGTAAGAAGAGAACTTCTAACATGATGATAACAATCATCCAGGCCTATTAGAAATTGCATCAGCTTCATGAGCTGCTGATGCAATCCCAGTTCCTTACTAGCATCACAACTACACTTAACTTCACAAGTACACTTAGGCAGTTTAGTGAGAGAATCAAAATCTCTCCATAGAGAGTTTAATCTATGATAATAATCAGCAACTGAACTACCACCCTGTTTAACAGAATCAATATTTTAAAGCAAGTTATAGACCACAGAACCATCAACTTTGTCATATGTTTCATTTAACTCTTTCCACACAGTAGCAACATTATCAGAATCTATCAAACCCATATAAACATCTTAAGAAACCACATTCATAATCCAAGTCAAGACCATAGCATCACATCTATCCCATTGGGCAGACAATACATCACTAGTAGCATAAGATTCTTTCAAGCAAGTACCATCAAGAAAACCATGTAGAAATCGTAGAATACCAATTGTGGAAATCATAGAGGGGGGGGGTGAATACGTTTCCATTTAAAAACTTAAAATATTTCGTATCAAATTATCCATCAAGTTATATGCAATATAATAAGTGTGGATAATACATCTATATCTACTAGAACATGCCATATAATATAAACATAATCACAATGTTAACTTCTATCTATGACACAATCATCATCCAAACAATATAAGCAACAATCAACACACTTATAGATCTAATGCAAATATAAATGTAAGGCGATAAGGTAAATAAAGATATAAAACGAAAAGTAAAAGAAAGTGCAAACTGGACACGATGATTTATAGTGGTTCGGTTATGAAGCACCTCTTCGCCATACTCCCCTCCCCGAGTACCCAACTCGAGAGTTACTTCACTAGTCAACAAGCTCCCTTTAGGCGGAAAAAACCAAACACAACTAAGCTTACACCGATTTTCGACACTAAGCCAAATGTCGAGTTCTAATGCTAACTAGAACCAATCTATCACAACTAACCATACTACTTCACAACAATTCACAACTTCTCTTCACCACACGACTTTACTTCACTTCACTTCACTACTTCTTCACTATGATTCACAACTTCTTCACTACGACTCACAACTTTACTTCACATAGACACTGCTATGATCACACCAATCTAACACTACTTACTAAGATCACCCCAATCTAACTATACTTCCTATGATCAACACGATCTAACAACTATACACACCATGATTACCATGATCTAACTATTACACAAGTTTAGAATACATGGACTCGATCTATACATTATGAATGTAAGACATGTCACGAATGCACTAACTAAACTACATAACTTCGTATCTTGATGATAACGAGAGTTCTTCTCTTGCACTTGGATGAATAAGCTTGAATTACTTGGAAACAAATACTTATGATTACATGATCAAAGGTTTTTAGAATATGTATGAGATGTATAAACTGATTTGGGACAGAAAGAAAAGGTGCAAAAGGTTAGAAAATTAGCGGGGATCAGTCTAGTATTTATATGCAATCTGAGGGGGGATTTTTATGTGGTCGATCCCCTTAATTAGGGTGCCAGTCCCCTTAATAATTAAGGGGACCACCCTTATAATTAAGGGGGCCGCCCAGCCTAGACGCTCCCTTTTTTGTCTTTTCTGGAGGATGTGTTTTCTGGAACATTTCTAGCCGTTTTTAGGTAGAAAATTTGAATTTAAAATATTTATTT